>JAATLQ010032395.1:0-14060 GCA_013421005.1 Heliconius erato x Heliconius himera | reverse complement strand
TATTTTGGACAGGAACGTTTCTAATTTCGACACTGGTATGCTTTTGTGATCTTTCGAGGTTCTCTAGCTTCATCTCCAAGGTCTGTATGTAGGCTAGATGTGACTGCTTTTCAGTTTCTAATTTAATCATTTTATCCTTTATCTCCTCATACTGCTTAGATATAAAATCCATGGATTTTATGATATCATTGTTTTGAGTCTGTATATCCTTAATCGTGACTTGTATAAGATTTTGTTGAGTTTTAAACGTCTCGAAGGGTTTTTTTATTTCTAGCATAAAAGCAGCTACTTCGTCATCATGGTGACGCTTCCGTGCCCTTGGTCTATTAGTGACATTAACTAATTCTTCATTGTCCGTATCCGTGATTGCTGAGCTATGATTTGTATCCGTACTTTGCATTGTGAGCCTGTCCTTTGAGTTTGGAGAATTCTTTTTAGGTGGCATCTCAGTAAAAATACAATTAAATAAAACTATCAATCAAAATAAATAAAATTATTTAGTAGTCTCCCAGAGACAAAGCCGAGTCGATACAGAGCAATGCCACATCTATTAACTAATCACTGACGTTAAGCGTATGAGTCGTCACTGGAAGCTCACATACAACGTTGTAGTCTTTATGCGTTATGCCGAACCGTGAAAATCGCTTGCACTAGCCACAGAATGACTTGATGATTTGTTAACGGTTGAATAAAAGTTATTCGCACTTTGAATTATAAATTCACTGTTTTACTTAGTTTATTCGGTTTGTTAAGACACTAATTCACTTCACCATTGATAATAAAGCACTGGGCGTAATTTATATGGCAAAAAATACTTTTTTACTGCGAATTATAATATTTTTAACAAGAACAAACAAAGATGTCATGT
This sequence comes from Heliconius erato x Heliconius himera, assembly GCA_013421005.1. Taxonomy (NCBI): domain Eukaryota; kingdom Metazoa; phylum Arthropoda; class Insecta; order Lepidoptera; family Nymphalidae; genus Heliconius; species Heliconius erato x Heliconius himera. The sequence goes on along the minus strand of JAATLQ010032395.1, from coordinate 13,192 downwards.
TACATGTTTAACCCCCGGGGCAAAGATTAATGGATTGGCAAAGCTGACCAGATTACGTGGTTTAGAAAAATAGATTATTAACTGAAATGAAAAGTATCTAGCGTAGAGCTACTTTCATAGTACTATGTCTTATGGCAATCAGGGCTATCACATCGTGCTGTCGGCCATGGGGTACCCGTCAGGGTATATCACTTTGTGGTCTCCAATGTGGGCTATAGCGTCGCGACGATTGTTAATTCAAGTCATCTTTTTTTATTCGACTTGATTTTATTGCTGTTGACCTGAACTGGTCTTGACAGCGTCACCGGGCCGGGAGGTGTGAAAGTAGCTCGCCCCTGAAGAAAAAATACGAGCTTTTATGGACGCTCCTGACGCTCGGGTTGGCGATCGCTAATCAGGAGGCATTTCGACGGTTGGGCCCCGTCGCGCCGAGGCGCGGATGTGCCATTAGATAAGACTGGCCTTGTCTACATATTGGACGTTTGCAGCAGTAATTGAATCGTCGGGATCCAGAGGGACGCTGCGAGGGCGTCGAAGAAGCGGGTGTGGGTGAGAAGCGTACTTACACGCTTCGACAATGAGTGGGTTGGACTTTCAATCTGTACGCTCGTAGTAGTGCTTGGCTAGGCGTTTGCAGAATTCCTTGAGAGATTATAATTTGAAATCTTTGTGTAGGTCCACGTTGCGTACGTACCATGGGCATATTACTATATATACTATTAGATTTGATTGTTTATACGCTACAAAACAATAGCGGAAAGTAATTTCCCAAGGGCGCGCGCTAGGGCGCGCTAGGGCGCTGACATAGCTTGTTTACGAATGTTAGTTTTAAATAATATTAATTATTGTGCAATACTCCTAAATCATTTTATTTTGGTATAAAAAAGCCGTTACGCAACCTATGACTTATAGGTCCCAAAGATTCCTTAAGGCAAAAATTTAAAGAAATGATTATACAGGGTGGAAGAGGCAGCGCTCCTTTTACCGAAACAGCATATAGGGTAAAATATTTCAAATCCATACCTAAAGAAATTAATCAAGATAACTCAACAGTTTAGACGTAGGATTTTTTTTCATTTCACGATGTTTATCCATACTTGTACTTCGTGTGACGCAGTTACGCAAAGTGCGAATAACGTAAACGCTACTACAAAAATACTATTAAAGGTTAAGCATCTTTGAACTTTTCCACCAATACCTACGACTCGATTTCGGAATGAGGCGTATGCGGCGGTTTCCCTTTGATAGCTTTATGTGTGCGTGCGTCGTTCTTGACAAATAGCGTTATATTTTAAAACGACAATTTTATTATTTATTTTGTTTGAAAAAATCATTTTTTCATTTTTGGAAAAAAAAAATTAATTGTATTAGGCTTTCATGGAGTACTTAAAAATATGGTTTCATTTAAAGTGGTGCTGACACTTCTACCCTGTATAAATAATTTCAACTTAAAACATTTTAAAACCCAATAAATAAAAAAGCTACAACATTCAGACGGCTTCATGTAATTAAATGGGACTTCAGGAAATATAAAACACAACTTTTTTTTCCAGCATTTGCTATCAACTATCTCATCATCAGTCCTTCTTTTCGTATAACGAACGAAGAATACTTAATGTTTAATAAGTTCTTTGATTTTCACGATTATTACACATTTAAAATGAAACTATTTTCACCATATTAATCGCATATATTTGATATTATGCAGTAGTCCATGGTCACGGGTAGACAGTCTACTGCAGTGTTCGAAACGTCGGGTTTCTAAAAATGTATAATACCACATATACGGGATTAATGCGGTTAAAATAGTTTCATTTAAAATACTTAATATTTAATTTATTCAATCAACAGGAATTTCAGTTTGACCTGAAAACAATTCTTATTTTATTGCAACTCGTATATAAATATACAGTTTTATTTTACCCATCAGTAATGATGGAAATGATAACAGATCAACTGGATGCGCTAAAGATCCAAATCGCCGACAGAATGATAACTTGTACCTGTAAGTTAATGACAAATAAATATTTAATAACATTTGATTCGATCAGCCAGTCATGGCGCGGATGCACAAGAGTGCGATTGTAAACGACTGGATGTGTATTCGATTCGCACTGAAGAAAATAAAATATTTCACTTTTAGATTTCTTTGTTCTGGTGTCGAGGCGAATCGTGACGTTGAGTTCCGACACTCAGCACGCGATGCCCCCAGAATTTGGTTGAAAGCGAAGTGTCCCCTCTCTCCGCCTACCCTGCTACATGTGGCATATAATAGTTGCCGCATGTAGCAGGCGTGAAGCTATATTTAATAATATTTACGAATTAATCATAGTCGTTATTAATTCTAGACTGATTTCAAAAAACATACTTTTTCAAAAAAATAGTTCGATGTAATGATTATTTTAACTGACAGACGAATGCCAACTCAGTCTATCCTGCTACTACAGCAAAATGTTTGAAACGGCGGGTTTCCAAAAATGTACAAGTAATACTAAATATATACGATTAATCCAGTTAAATAGTTTAATTTAAATATTTAATAATAGTGGAAACCAAAGATCTTATTATTATTTATTTCATTACAGGTGAAAGACGACGATCAAATTTGCGTGAGCTACTAAAATATTTTCGTGAAAATCCAATGAAGTACTGTATTTGCAGGGCTTTTCAAGTATATTCTCGTTTGCCGTTAGGATATCTTTCACTTGCCGCAACATACCTAGTATGCTTATTACAATTTACACATGTACTCAAAAAGACATAATACTTTTATTTGACATACAAATTTTCTTATATCCGCAAGTTAGTGCAGAGGATATCTAAAAACTGCATTTCGCATGATCTTTCTTCTCGTCTAATTCTGCCTAACGTCTTGCTCATTTAAATAATGAGCCTTGCCTGAAACTTAAATTTTGCACGTTAAATTGATTGTCGTTGTACTTGCACCTTAGAATTAGTTCGTTAACATAGTTGTGGTTATAATGATGTTAAATAAAGTAGCTACCTACTATATTCATGTGTTTTATTCAATGCTAGTAGCAATCCACAATTTCGGTTGTGTGGTTCCATACTACTACCATTTATTACCAGTCTACTACTAATCTACTTATTGAAATTTATTAAATGGCAGAATTTAACGCCGTGCTATATCTTGCCAGAATGGGGAAAAATAAGGAATTTAAATGATATCGTATTCCCGAGTAAAAATCATATAAACGTAATTGTTGCAGGTTTGATTTTCATTGATTGAACTAATTCTTAGTCCGTCGCACAATGATTTTTAATTGTCGACAAAAATAGTCAACTATACTAAACTTGAGCTAAAGCGTGACTTCCTTATTTTTTAAATTTTATCTGATCTATTATGGTTCTTTGTCATATGTTCCAGAATCTGGATATTTACCTAATTGTATGTGTCATTATTTCTTATAACTTAGATGAACTGTTATAGTTCTATTTCAGGTGCAGGAGCGTTTTAGTTTTTGCGTTAAATAAAACTTTTGGTTTTGTTAAACACAAATACTTAATCAAAAATATATAATTTTGAAGTCCGTGCCAAGTAAAACAAACAGGCTTAGTAAACCCAAATTGTAGTAAGTTTGTTGTAGCATTAGCTTGACACCGACTTCAAAATTATAATTTATTCTTAATTATTTGTGTTTAAAATAAAAATACTCTGAGTCTGCTAGTTTCACATAAAGTAAAACACTTTATGTAAAACTAGCAGACTCGACCACGCTTTGCTGTGGCCAAGGCGTTCGTTTTATTATATTATATCAAACTATTTACGGGTTAACTGTAGTAGGTCATGGGGACCGCCATATTTTTTTACATAGATACCATTTGCAAAAAATACGGCGATCTTCCTAACTGATTTTTTACTTGTGCCGTTAGTTACCCCTTATTACAATGAAATTATTTTTTTAGGAACGAAGACAGAAATGTTACGGTATCCACTGGATTAGGATTTGAAGGGAAAGTTCATTAAACACAATTGATCAAAATTTTCGTGAAGTTGATATGAAGCACAAATCCAACAAGTTTTTCTTTCTAATGTGCCAAATAGCTTTGTTGCTGCTGATGTATCTTCCCATTTGATACCGTGTTATTTCATCATCATTTACGTTTTGTACTCCAAATATGGCCAAATCACTGCCTTTATGTACATATTTACAAATGTACTTAATCGATTTAACAAAACAAAAAAGCTTAGCATAGCCTCGTAAGTTTTGGAAAGTAATTTAATATTTAATGTTGCTATATTCAAGAAATACAAACAGTTTTGTATCGAAATAAATCGCTTTGGTTCGCATAGCTTTATGTAATTCAGTATATTCTGTATTTTCGATAAGTAAAAAACTATATTTCTATATCAATTATCCATAGTACAAATTTATATCTTCAGTGCATCTTATTTATATGATTACATTGTAAAACGATAATTGTACTAAGCAATGTTCCAACTACTAGTGGGTATTTCTATTAAGCGTGTAGATACATATACATAATTAATCATTTCATTTGTATATTAGCAATTGTGATTCAAGATAAGCACTTAATATGATTATTTTTTCTAGGCCACTCATTTCAATAGTCACTTCATCTATTAGTTAAACCATAAACATGGCTCGTTACAGAGGTGACTTGGTCTGTATTAACTTTATTTTAAAACTGCGCATGATTTTTGGATTTTATTATAACTTTTATGAAAATGTCTGGCTGAAGTACGCTATTAAGGCATTGTTAGGAGCTATCAGCGCACAGTATATTTATGTTGCAACTGTTAATAGAATAACATCATTGGACATAAACGAAATATCAAGAATAGTGGAATATGTTATTTATATAACATGTTCGCTACAAACAGAAGAGGAATATCTAGTCAACTATTTATCGATTGACACAATAATAGACGACAAAAGTTATTTGAAAAATAATAGAAAAAATGTAGCAAAATTTTTAGTCTGCTACATAGTAACACTTATAATTATTAGTTCCTTATTCTATGTCATTTTATCGCAATATAGTATCTACGGATCTATTGAAAATACATTTACGGTGTTGTATATAGCACTCTTACGTTTTGGTATCGAGATTGGACGTATACCTATTGTGATGGTATTCATTCTACTGTACTTTCGTGTAAAGATATTCTGTACTAAACTTCGTAAAGAGGTCCTAAACAATGGTACGGCCGTTCTTGATTGGAAAAAATATGTAAAAATTTATATAAAAATATTGGACGCATTAGAAAAAACTGATTGGCCCTTAAAATGTATGGTACGTACTTATTCTAATATTTTTAGGGTTCCGTACCTTTTAAGGCAAAAAGGAACCCTTATAAAGTCACTTTCTTGTTCGTCTGTTTGTCTGTCTGTCTGTCAAGATCTCAGGAGCGATTGGAGAAATCGAGTTGAAATTCAAACCATATGCCTATCCACGGCCCTATGATTTCCTGCATACAACACACTATAAAGGGGATCATACTTCCGGTTAACGTAGAATTTTGAAATTTGGCAGCTGGCATCTACAAGTAGTAGTAGTTCAGAACAAAAATCTGAAAACTATACATTTGTGGTTAAATCCTGAAAAAAATTAGCAAAATTAGGTATTAAAGCCGTTAGTTCAAGTGAGGTATCAAATGACTAAGCTATGCCCGTATTTCAGAAAAATCTCGAGACGTCCAATTTTTGTACGGAATCCTCGATGGGCGAACCCGACTCGCGCTTGTTTTCTCGCCATCACGCAATAGCCCGTTACGCAGAAGAAACTAGGGACGTTCTGTTCTCATTAATGCAATACTTTCCGCCAAACTCGTAAGAGAGGCATTGCGTATTGAGTGGTGGAACTCAAGGCCAAGATTTGCCTCGGTACCAGAGCGAAGAACTGAAAATATTAAATATTTTATTTCCTTGAGTAGGAATCAAACCTACAATTTATCGCGCAAACTCGCACGCTTGTTTCTGCTCCTGCGTCACGCCAGGCCTCATCTTATAAAAAAAATATTTACCTAAAATTATAATATTATATTGTTGTTTTTAGATGCTTGTGCACTTAATTATTGGCTTTATAAATGTCACAAGTACACAGTTCAGAATAATTCAGAGATATAAAGGAAATGTAAGTACATAACACATCTTTACTTTTTTTTAAAACTTTATTTTAAAGTCCCACTCGCTGTAATGACGAAAAAAAATCTTTGAAGGGCAATGATGATTTTTGTAACACTTACGAGTTACGACTATGCCTAATGCAATATACAAAATGATTTCCCGATCGATATAGAGATCGGCTATCCATAAAATGATTTAATTACCATATTTATGTCAGTGAATCTAAAAATCGTAGTGTTTTTATTTATTTGGTGACCATGTATGAAAAAATGTTTAATTGTCACAATCTGTATTTTACTTCTCAAATTTTTATACTCCATAACTTTTTGCCCATGAATTTACTATTGTCCTTTCCAAAACATCGTCTTAATTGAAATTAAACAATAAAATAATACAGGCCATCTCTTGCAATATGCTATGCAAATAATTAAAAAAAATTATAAATTAATACAATTTGTTATTATAATGATACCAACTTTTTACATCCAAACATTCAGGGAACATTAAATAAAGATTTAAAAATTAAGTAATCCTTAAATTATAAATCTAATCATGTACTTTGTATTACAGAGCAATGGCTTCGAAACACTCAGTCTATTTTTCATTTCCAACAATTTCCAGATAACTAGTATGCTTAGGAGAGAAAAGCAATTCGCATTGGCTCTTTATAAATTATGAAAAAATGTTGCAAATTTAAAGAACATATATTGTGAGCCTCTCTGCTGAGCAGACTATTGAAATGGCCTTTGTCGAGCATTTCACTGTTGTGAGGCTAGGCCATCAGCTTACCGAAGCTAACTGACCTCTGGTTGATTAGGGCAAAAGGCGGCGATCGTGTGCCACCCTCTAGGGACCCGATCTCTTACAACGTATGGCGAGTAAAGCAGTACCCTCCTTTACCCATTCCGCCGCCTCCTTCTGCACCACCTCTGCCTTGCAGGAGGAGGAGACTGCGTCCCACAACGTCACGCTGCTGGCCCGTTGCCTTGGCCACGGCCTTGTTTGCCGTATATAGCGTCGATACCAACACTGCATTGTGTACGGCGAAACGTACAGCTGTGCTGGCGTTGGACTCGTTGGACTAGGACAATAGCACCTATCCACACATTGACAGCCTTTCTCGCTTATCGCTTCGTAGAGACGCTCTATCAGTGCGCTTTCTCGAATTGCATGTGAAGGATGGAAAGTTGCAGCACTCGTAAGGGCCGGCAGGGGGCCACTGCGGGCAAGCACACACACACACACACAGGAGTTCGACATATGACAGGAGTTCGACGTATGGAAATAGTCGAACTCCTGTGTCGTAACAATTTGCGGACTATCTGAGTCTGAAACGAGAAACCCTCGTTTCATAAAATGCACGGGCTATTGTCTTAGTCATTATGTCTTTCAAAGGTTTCACCTCAGGCCACGTGGTGAAGCGTCCACTGCCGTTAAATAGTATCAGATGCATGCGCACGTGACTAAAACGCTCGTCTTTTTTAAAGTCTTATCAATTGGTAAATACGTGAGACTTGTGGCTTGTGATTGAATCCTCTGAAAATCTGCAGCGGCTCATATCACACACATAATATGTGAGACATATTATGTCTCTGGACATTAATGATAATGAGTGAATAGCTATTAAAATCAGTGACGAGGAGCTGCAGCAAGTTGAAAAATTCCGGTATCTGGGGAGCACGATTACATCTAAGTGCGAACTTGATGCAGAAATCTTATGACGGTCGTTCTGTATAATATATTAATAACCGTGGACTGTGTATCGCCGTCACATACATAACGTATTTGTAAAATTATTATAATCCGCTGGTTTGATTACTTGCTGAACACTGAAGTGCTACGAAGAGTTAGCTTAAGTGACATTAAGGCTTATTTGATGCGGCGACAGCTTCAATGAAGTGATCACGTGTCACCGGTGTCAGGACAACGTGTTAAGCGCATCTTCTATTCTGAACTTAAGGAGGGTAAGTGAAAGCATGGCGGACAATTTCTCAGATACAAATATATAGTGAAGCATCATTTGAAGAAACAACAAAGATCCGTCACTATGATGATGAGCGCAATGGTTCCGCCCGAATGATAGAATGGAGGACATTTGCTTCGTGCCAGAGTCAACGAGATACGAGATAGAAAATAAGATTGATCCTGAGAACCATCGGTGTTCGGAAAATGATGCCAGGCGCAACAAATTGAAGGTCCGTCCACCTGTGGTCATGAATTATTACCATGAAGATAGAGTGCTTACATGTTCACAATATAGGAGGATTTTCGCAAAAAAGATTAGCTACATAAGCTGCTTGCGGCATCACGACCGACACCGGAGGAGATGAAGGTGTCACCGTGGCGGATATCAGTCTGGATATCTACTACTATTTACAAAGAATAACTATCGTTTAGCAGATTTTTTAATTCTATATCCTTCTGCGCCTGAACTAAATATTTACGGTCTGAAGTCGCCTCTATTCAAGAAAAGGTATAAAGGTATCAGTCACGTTTTCTTTACCTGAAATATGCCGAATATCTGTTGTAAATTAAACGATAAAATCTAAATAGTCAAACTGGCGAGGTGTACTTTTCGAATTCTTCTGCTGGAACGCATATGTTATATAGACTATTAAATATATAAATGGAACACTAACGATAGTAAACGCCACACGAAAAAAGAAAATACTGTCACTTGTGCGAACAACATACTCAGTACTAAATAGTTATCAACACTTTCCAGTAAATAACCGTTGCCTTAACCCCTTAACCATTTCTCTACCTAAACGCTCGGAGTATACCAAGAAAGCTAAAAACTAAACACATTACTATAATATAAGAAATGATTCATTTGGTGGTGGGGATTTCGCGTATCGTTATAATGAAATAAAACATAGCTTAGCACATAACGAACGATAACTTTAATATAATAATAATTAACTCTTCGCTATCCGACCATATGCAAATTTATGTAGAAATAAATAAGACTAAGCCACCACCACAGACATTACCAATATGAAGCTATAAACTATAAAATATTTTGGTGGTGTAAAAGTGGAACGATACATGCCAAAATTATAGCAAAGACGACTACACCAAACTATGTTATAAAACAATATGTAGCTAAATTAATTCAAGAAACTATATACTCATTAGACCATTACGATATAAGAGGAAGTGTAATCGTATAATACTTAATTTTCTGACCTCAGTTGAGTTCACAAGGTTTATGTGGATGGATCAAAAAGTAGCGGGATATGAACCCGCGCCTCTTTGGACGGTTTCCAAACAGGCGCGGGTTTAAATTAAAATTAATCAGTATTAGGGTCCCACATGAGCCAATTTTAGTGAATGACACATTGAACAAATGAACCCACAGGAAACAATTTCATCTTAAAACATTTTTAATATAAACAAAAAAACTACAACATTCAGATGGCTTCACGCGATTAAATGAACTTCAAGAAATATAAAAAATATCAATAACCCATGTAAAACACCCAAAACATTTTTTCGAGCATTTTATTGCAATCAACTATCTCATCATCAGTCCTTCTTTTCATATAACGAACGAAGAATACTTAATATTTAATTTATTCAATCAACAGGAATTCCAGTTTGACCTGAAAACAATACATATTTTATGCCTAATCGTATACAAATATGCCGTCTTATTTTACCCATCAGTAATGATGGAAATGATAACGGATCAACTAGATGCGCTAAAGATCCAAATCGCCGACAGAATGATAACTTGTACCTGTAAGTTAATGAAAAATAAATATTTAATAAGATTTGATTCGATCAGCCACTCATGGCGCAGATGCACAAGCGTGTGATTGGCGTGGAGTTCCGCTACTCAGCACGCGATGCCCTCAGAATTTGGTGGAAAGTGGGGAGCGAAGTGTCCCTTCCCTCTGCCTATCCTGCTACATGTGGCATACAATAGTTGCAGCATGAAGCAGGAGTCTTCACTCCTGTATTTAATAAGATTTACGAATTAATCATGGTCGTTATTAATTCTAGACTGATTTAAAAATATAAACTTTTTAAAAAAAATATCTAGTAAACTAATCTAAATAACTAATCTATGTAACATATGCAGTTTAGTTGATTGTTTTGAAAAAACAATCAGAAAAAGAAAAAAAAAACAATTTTGAAAAAACAATCAACTAAATTGCACATGCTCCTTACTAACAATTTTAAACTGACTTAAAAAATATATTTATAAAACATATATTTAATAAAAACATATTTTTAATGAAACAGAAACGTAAGCAATTTAGTTGATTTTTTTTTATAAAATTGCTCTTTATGTAGGTACTTAAGTACCGACGATTTATAAACTATAAAATATACGGTAAAACTTATACAGGGAGGAAGTGGAAGTGTAAGCACCACTTTAAATGAAACCACAGTTTTAACTACTCTATAAAAGCCTAATATAAATCAGAAAAAAATAAATTCCCAAAAATGAAAAAGTTATTTTTTCAAACAAAATAAATAATAAAATTGTCGTTTTAAAATAAAACGCCATTTGTAAGGACGACGCACGCACACATAAATCTATCAAGGGAACACCGCAGGACACGCCTCATTCCGAAATCGAGTCGTAGGTAGTGGCGATAAAGTTCGCAGTCGTTTAACTTTTAGTATTATTTTTGTAGTAGTAAGTGTCTACGTTATTGGGATCTATACGTAATCGCATCACACCAAATACAGGTATGGATTAAAATCGTAAAATGAAAAAAAAATCCTACGTCCAAACTGTTGAGGCATCTTGATTAATTTCTTTAGGTATAGGTTTGAAATATTTTACCCTATATGCTGTTTCCGTAAAAGGAGCGCTGCCTCTTCCACCATGTATATTAAAATTGATTGTTTAATTTTAAATGAAAGGTGGTACGGTGGTGGTAAGTGGAACACTCATAAAATAAATTGAAGTCATCATACCAAAGGGAAAGATACTGTCAGCTCATTCTGCAGGAATCCAGGGCAGTATGCGAGGCAATCAAGAAATCGTTGGCGGTAGTTTGATGTAATTATTATTTTAACTGACAGACGAATGCCACCTGAGTCTATCCTGCTACTACAGCAAAATGTTCGATACGGCGGATTTCCAAAAATATATAATATTAAAAATACACAATTTATCCAGTTAATTAGTTTAATTTAAATATTGAATAATAGTGAAAACCAAAGATCTTACTATTATTTATTTCATTACAGGTGAAAGACGACGATCGAATTTGCGTGAGCTACTGAAATATTTTCGTGAACATCCAATGAAGTACTGTATTTGCAGGGCTTTTCAAGTGTATTCGCGTTTGCCGCTAGGATACCTTTCACTTGCCGCAACATACCTAGTGTGCTTATTACAATTTACACATGTACTCAAAAAAACATAATACTTTTATTTGACATACTAATTTTCTTATGTCCTCAAGTTAGTGCATAGGACATCTAAAGACTTTGCATTTCGCATGATCTTTCTATGTCTAATTCTGCCTAAATAAATTAACTGCACGTTAAATTGAATGTCGTTGTACTTGCACCCTAGAATTACATCGCTAACAGTTGTGGTTATAATGGTGTTAAATAAAGTAAACCTACTATACTCATGTGTTTTATTTAATTCTAGTAGCCGTCCACAATTTCGGTAATGTGGTTCCATACTACTTCCATTTTCACCAGTACTTATTGAAATTTATTAAATCGCAGAATTCAACGCCGTGTTTTGTCTTATCAGAGTGGGGAAAAATAACCAATTTAAATGTTATCGTTTTCAAGAGTAAAAATCATGTAAACGTAATCGTTGCAGGTGCGATTTTCATTAATTAAAATAATTCTTAGTCCGACGCACAATGATTTTTAATTGTCGACAAAAACAGTTCACTATACTAAACCACTCGAGCTAATGCGTGACTTCCTTATTTCTTTACTTTTGGCTGATTTATTATGGTTCTTCGCTATAATATGTTCCGAAATCCGGTTATTCACGTAATTGTATGTGTCATTACTACTTATAACTTAGATGAAGTGTTATAGTTCTATTTCAGGGGCATTTTAGTTTTTGCGTTAAGTAAAACATACTTTGATTTTGTTGAACACAAATACTTAATAAATAAATATATAATTTTGAAGTCCGTGCCAAGTAAAACAGACAGGCTTAGTAATTTGATATTGTAGTAAGTTTGTTGTTGCATTAGCTTGACACCGACTTCAAAATTATAATTTATTTTTAATTATTTTGTTTCACTCATTACGTTCGTGTCGATGCGTTTTGAGTGTTTTTTCGTTTGTTTGATATTTTCAACGACTACTGCTTTGTTTTTCTCGAATTTTCTGCTCTGCTCTGCCTAATTTGTACGACCCTCGCTTCCCCACTGGACTCCGCAATCTTTTGGATCTTACAACCGCAACGCCATGGATATGAATCGCTGTGTGAATTGTGGGATATCCAAAGGACACTGCAATATCCTAGTAGGACGACCTTCCGAAACCACCACCACCTGGGTAACCAGGTGGTTTTGGCTGATTTATTATGGTTCTTCGCTATAATATGTTCCGAAATCCGGTTATTCACGTAATTGTATGTGTCATTACTTCTTATAACTTAGATGAAGTGTTATAGTTCTATTTCAGGGGCATTTTAGTTTTTGCGTTAAGTAAAACGTACTTTGATTTTGTTGAACACAAATACTTAATAAATAAATATATAATTCTGAAGTCCGTGCCAAGTAAAACAGACAGGCTTAGTAATTTGATATTGTAGTAAGTTTGTTGTAGCATTAGCTTGACACCGACTTCAAAATTATAATTTATTTTTAATTATTTTGTTTCACTCATTACGTTCGTGGCGATGCTTTTTGAGTGTTTTTTCGTTTGTTTGATATTTTCAACGACTACTGCTTTGTTTTTCTCGAATTTTCTGCTCTGCTCTGCCTAATTTGTACGACCCTCGCTTCCCCACTGGACTCCGAAATCTTTTGGATCTTACAACCGCACCGCCATGCATACGAATCGCTGTGTGAATTGTGGGATATCCAAAGGACACTGCAATATCCTAGTAGGACGACCTTCCGAAACCACCACCA
>JAATLQ010032394.1:0-14058 GCA_013421005.1 Heliconius erato x Heliconius himera | reverse complement strand
GACGGCGCGGGGGGCGGGGGGGAGGACGTCAGGTGTCCGGCTCAGCTGAGATTGGAGGCGGCAGCGCTGCAGCGGCTTGCGGATGCGACACGTACAATGACCTTTATTTGTTTATAATGGTTTTTTTTCCGAGATAAGTGTGCCGTCCGTCTGTGACATGACATTGTGGAGGCAGGTAGTTGAACGCGTATTGTTATGTACACATTTAATATTGCAGGTATGTGTGGGGGAACTTAACTTAAAATAACTATTGTATTTTTTAGAAACAAGTTGAATTAATAAATCATATTTCTGAACGAAAATGATTTGAAAATCATTATCTTAATACAAAACGAGTACACATAAAACCTCGCATGTTTTTTTAAATATTCCAATCCCATCAGAACCACAATATTAAACAACATTCACTAATTACACATAATACACCAATTTAATAACAAAAAATCGAGGTTAACACAATAATAAACGTAAAACATCCAAATCCACATACCGTTATTAGTAATAAAAAGGAAATTAAAGTCTTAATGAAAGTAAGCGTGGTTGTTACAGCGCTGCAGCGCTTTATTCTGTATAATGTATACGTATCTGTATATATACGTATACAGTGTATATAATAATAATACAAATTACGTGTCAGTCAGCTGATCGCTGTTGTGAATTAACTTAGACTTGTCATAATAATAACAAGACATATAAAAAAAGGATTTTGTATAGATATATTTATAAATTATGTATTTATTAAGTAAATAATATATTGGTGAGATTATTATAATAATATAAAATAAAATAAGTAAAAAATAAATCAGCTTCACGCTGTAACCCGCACACAGCAGGGTTGGCTCACCTATTGTTAAGACACTCCGTTCCCCACTTACCGTCGAACTTTGGAGGCATTGCGTGGAGGAATTCTACACCGCGCTTTGCCTCGACACCAGAGCGAAGAAATGAAAATATAAATTAAAATAAATATTTCATATCTTCGAGTGGGGATTGAACCCACAACCAGTCGCGTTTACAGTCACAGTTTGTGCCCCTGCGCCACGAATGGCCTCAAATCAAACTGAATTAATAATTTTACGAATATATTTTAATAATATATTCGTAAAATTATCAATTTGGATTTATTTTCTGGGATCATTTATTACTATAATACAACCACACATTTTATTGACGAAAATATTTAGTAGGTATCCAACTTATTAGGTTTAGGTTTTTTTTATTTTTTTTAATTCACCTCAACTGAATAACCTAATATTACATTTTTTGTGTAACATATTTGTTAAGTATAAAAAAGATTTGTGCATTAGATATATGTATAAATTTATTACATTTTTAAGTTCACGCTGTATCCCGGACGTGGCAGGGTAGGCAAGGGGGAACCTGGAAACCTAGTGTTAAGGCACTCCATTACACTTGTAATTTTTTGTACGCGTCCATTTTTTTTATAAGTAATTTGTGTTTCTAAATCATAACATTTTTTTTCTATTCCCTTTTGTTTTTAAAATTATCAGTTAAAAATCACCAGTGCCTTCCTTATAGGCTGCAAGTCCTGGGTCATCTTTTAAAATAAGCGAAATAGTTCTAGGTGCTATGTTCATCTCACTAGCTAAAATCTTCGAATTCTCTCTCTTACTGCTTTGATCGCCGTTTTCTTACGAACACCACGTCGACGGCCAGATGTTTTTCTGTCACAAACAGAGAAATCTTATTGAACCTATCATTAGCCCGATATACAAAAATTTTACTATTACCAAGCGTATGGACGATTTTAAAAATTATATTTGACTCTGTAGGGAACTATTATTTACATTTATAGTTTATTTAATATGTGTTATTTATATATTTCAATATTGTAATTTATTTATTTATCACTTATATACAAACATACATTTAATTTAATTTATATATTTTGCAGTAAGTATTCGTATTTAGTTTATTTATATGAAAGCGCTCGCCGTCGACCGAACCGGTAAGGTGTTCTAACATTTACGCCTACCCCCTTGTCGACGACATATTTTACATATAACAGTCGATGCTTGCCACTCGATGCGCTTTCCATACGTTCCATTGTTTTCTCAGTTATTTGTTAATATTATTGTAATTTTTGTGTTCTCTTTTATATATATGTTTGTGGTTGACTTTTATATAAACTGTATCGTGATTTACTATTTCTGTTCAAACTATATGTACTTTAAATTGGTGTTGAATATACTTAGTGTAAACCGTGAGTAGACTTTTTATTCATCTCCAGCGCTAAGTTTCAAACTCGACACGCTATGCCTCTAAAAATTCAGCGAAAAGTGGTGAATGGATAAGGCCATCATGGTGGTAGGGCACAAGGGTGTGACTGTAACGCAATGGTTCGATCCCCACTCGGGTATACCAGTATGGCCACATTATGTATTAGTGAAAGATGTTTTTAATTGAATCATACATAAAATAAAAAAAATAATTAAATCAGATTCACACTGTATCCCGCACACAGCAGGGTAGGCAGAGGGAACCTAGTGTTAAGACACTCCGTTTCCCATTTACCGCCGAATTCTAGAGACATTGCGTGTTGCGTGTGGCAGAACTCAACATGCTACCCTGAAACTAAATAATAAATAATTATTTTATCGAATTGCCAACTCCAGCTATAATAACCAACCTCACCACTAAGCCAATAGGTAATTAAAAAATATGTTATCTGTCAATTTGATACATTAAACCTAGATAAGGTTTCGTGTCAATTTTTTGCAAGACAACTCTTTTGACAGTCTCGTTTGATTGACCTTTGCTGTTTTAAAGGTGGACAACGAGTTTGACTGCACTTTAAGCAATTATGATTATATGTCGTTTTATTTGATTAAAAGTGTTTTTTATGTATGACCGAGGCCGGTCGTGGAGCAGAGGCACAAAGTGTGACTGTAATCGACTGATCGTGGGTTCAATCCCCACTCGAGGAAGTGAAATATTTATTTACATTTATATTTTCATTTCTTTGCTCTGGTGTCGAGCCAAAGCGCGGCGTTGAGTTTCGCCACTCGGCACGCAATGCCTTCAGAATTCGGCAGAAAGTGGGAACAGAGTATCTTAACACGCCCTCTGCCTACCCTGCTGTGTGCGGGATACAGCGTGAAGCTGATTTGATTTGATTTGATTTAATTTTAATATGGATTTTCAAGCAAACTGGAATTGTTGACTCATAGTATAAAAATATAACAGATATTAAGAATGTATTAGTACTGTATTCTAATAATAATAATTTCTCAAAGCCATTTTCAGATTTAGTTCTCTTTATATACATATGTAGGTCATTCAGTCTGGGAAGTATTTTGAAAAGTACTAATATACTAATATCATGAAAATACCCTCCGTTTTTATTTTTAATATATAAGTGGTAATGTTGTGAATTTAAAATTAGTATAATTATAATCAATTTTAAGAATAAATGCTTTTTTTCAGACACCCTATTTCCCAATTTGTGACGAATTTTTCAGTAGGGGCCGTTCAAGTATTACGTAAGCACTGTAGGGGGGCGCGGGGGGGGGTTCTTGGGTTTGCTTATTTTTCAATAAAATAAAATATTTGTAAGAGGATTGCTTATTTTTGATGACATAGGGGAGGGGTAGGGGGGGGGGTAAATAATTGCAAAAAAAATGCTTACGTAATACTTGAACGGCCCCGTAGGTATATATTTCGATTATGTCCTTACTGAAAATTTTAACGTGATTCGAACTAGAAAACTATGTATGAAACGAGCGAAATGTGTATTACAGAATTTGAAAATGAGCTACGGTTGCCAAGTGAAGCTTGAGGTAGGCAAAATTCCGTACGGCTAGTCCTTACCTACAAAGAAAATTAGATTGGAAAGTCTGTATTTTCAAAGATTGGCAAAACCAATAGAATGGTAAAAATTCTCTAGTGCCTTATTCCCATTCTATTTTTTTTGGACTTTCAATAAAGAATCACTGAGAATAAGAAAAGTTAAGAATAACACTCAAAAAGTTGAGGAATTTTTAGGGTTCCATGACCAAAAAGGGAATAAAAGATCAGAAGATTACATTGTCGTCTGTCATTCTATCAATATCGCTTTTTTTAGTACTCGTAGGTTTAATAAACTGATTTTTTTATTAAAGCAGTTGTTGAGACGACGTGCCCAACTGTACGATATTTTTAAATTAAATCACGCTGTATCCCGCACACAGCAGGGTAGGCAGGAGGAACCTCTAAGACACTCCGTTCCCCATTTTTCGCCAAGTTCTGGAGGCATTGCGTGTTGAGTGGCGGAACTCAACATCGCGCTTTGCCTCGACACCAGAGCGAAGAAATGAAAATATAAATTTAAATAAATAAATATTTCAATTCCTCGAGTGGGGATCGAATTCACAACCAGTCGATTTTAAAGTCATACCTTGTGCCTGCGCCAAAAAGAAGAAAAGATTGGGAAAAAAAATATTATTTTTTAATTAGAAAATTAAGTAAGTGGTCAGTCAAGTCTGAGGGTTTAGATAACGTATACGCCACATACAAGCTAGTGGACAAAGTTGAAATTTGGCATGTCGGAGGCTAGGAACTTGTAGGGGAACACTAAAAGAGGATTTCAGGAAACTCTCACGGAATCGGGAAAAACTATATTTTCCATTAATTAATTAATGGCTTAAACTAGAACGCGGTCAATATTACTGGCGACTACTTTTCTCTATGATGAGGCCAGTCGTGGCGCAGCGGCACGAAGTGTGACTGTAAAACCGACTGGTTGTGGGTTCCATCCCCACTCGACGAGTTGAAATATTTACTTAAATTTATATATCAATTTCTTCGCTCTGGTGTCGAGGCTAATCGCGGCGTTGAGTTCTGCCACTCAACACGCAATGCCTCCAGCGTATACAGCGTGAAGCTGTTTTTTTTTTACTTTTCTCTATAAAGAGTAGACAACGCTATACGCCTACAAATACCTAAAAGGCAAATATATATATGAAACATTCAATCCATTTCAAAATAACAAGAAACTATTTTAAGACATATAAAATGATCTGAAAACCTATTTTAGGTCGTAAATATATTAGCAGATGCCACTTCGTTATTCAACGCTAAGCCGCGCCACTGTTGACCCAGACGACGCT
Organism: Heliconius erato x Heliconius himera; assembly: GCA_013421005.1. Taxonomy (NCBI): domain Eukaryota; kingdom Metazoa; phylum Arthropoda; class Insecta; order Lepidoptera; family Nymphalidae; genus Heliconius; species Heliconius erato x Heliconius himera. The sequence goes on along the minus strand of JAATLQ010032394.1, from coordinate 8,950 downwards.
ACTTGGATGGAGGCGAGACTGTTGTGTGACTGACGTTTTGGACTTTTTTCTTAATTTTGAGAGAAAATATTTCAAATAGTGATTAATTAAATTTGAATTTAGTGTTGTAATTTTTATTGGATTAATATTTTTTTATTATAATTTTAGTAAAATAAGTAAATGGAAATGTAAAGTAAATATTTTGAGGCCAGTCGTGGCGCAGGGGCACATACTGTGACTATAAGCGCGACTGGTTTTGGGTTCGATCGTTACTCGAGGAAATGATATATTTATTTAAATTTATATTTTCTTTTCTTCGCTCTGGTGTCGAGGCCAGCGCGGCAAAAAGTTCCGCAACTCAACACGCAATGCCTCTAAAATTCGGCGGTAAGTGGAACGAACGAAGTGTCTCAACAGTAGGTTCCCTCTGCCTGCTGTATATGGGACACAGCATTAAGGTGATTTATTTATTTTTTATTTAATTTTAAATATTTTGTTGTGTTATGTTCAGTTCTACAAGTCACTAAAACATATATCTTAAAAGGACAATCATTACTTTCACGTTTATTTATTAAATATATATTGTACTAAACAAATAAAGACACCCCAGAATTAATAATTTACAATTACCATTGGAATATAATTAAATAAAAAAAATATATAGTGATTTTTTTATGAAGAAATAACAAATAAGTAACCAACGTAATATGACAAAAATACTTCAAAACGATATTTTTCATATCGTTTTAAAAAATGTGGTAATAAAAACATTTCATTAATCATTCGTTAACAAATCTATTGAAATTTATTTTAAAAAAGAAATATGACAGTGAAATATGATTCACGTACAAATTCCAATATCGAACAGTAGTTTTCCATTTTCTATCTATATATAAAGAAAAACAGGCTTATAATAAGACCACATTACTATTAATTAATTTTATTTTTACGCACTTTCTCGTGTTTCCTTGACAAGTTGTCAAAAAAAATCAGATTATGGCACATTTAAATTTATGATATTAAGGAAAATTGCTAAATCACCAAAACGACACTGTCCTTATAACTAGTTGATATTTTTAAACATTTTTTTTCAAATTATTCTACACTTATACGTTATTCTACACTTTCTAAATAAGTCTACTAATCTACGTTTTCTAAATAAGTATTATAGTTGATATTTTTTTTTATTTCCACGCATTCTCTCCGTTTAAAAAAAATAGTGAAACTAGTGTCACTCTGTTATTCAATATGTTTGATTTGTGTTATACAGCAGAACTTATTGTCTCTCCGTTATGCCAGAATGGGAAAATAAAGGTGATTAAAAAAAATAATATCCCCAAACAAGAACGAACCTACAATCATTACGTTCAGATAGACACTTCTTAAGGCGAAGATATGTACGTACGAGTCTAGATGATTTACATAACTTTTTCACAAATAGTCCTATAGCCTGTCCCGTATGAACATAATGTCGCTAAACATAATATATAAAAAATGTATAGGCGTAATTTATAGCTTAAATTTAATATTTTATTTACATTTTTTATCTGTTTAAACTTATCACTAATAATACAATATGCTAAAATCCCAATACATACTTATACAACCCGTCATTATTAGGCCCATAAGTCATAACAAACACACACAAACAAAATTCATAATTAAAACCCAACATCCAAAGGAAACCACTGCCAAAAGCCGAGAACAAAACGCCTAGAAATTTCTCTATGCCAAAGCATTTTTCCAATCGGCAACCACGAATCGATATCCGAATTTAAACCCCATTTTTGTTGGATCTAATGAACTATTAAAGTGTAATTTGGCTGCGCGGCAGCAGCTAGATGGCGCGGCGCGCAAATATTGATCGTGCTAGGTTCCGCCAAGTCACCAAATGTATTGCCTTTCGCCTTTACTTTATTTTAGTTTAGTTTGGTTTGGTTTAGACTTTGGGGTTGGCAAAAAATTATACGTCTATACGATTGGGATTTGACAGTTGGTTATGTCAAACTGTGTTTGGAGTTGTCATATTTTTATTTTTTTTTATTTTGTTGTATTGTTATTTGTATTTGTGTTTTAATTGATTAAACGAAATTGGATTTAGTTTTTTTAATCATTGGTTAGTTCTTTACAGGCAGAGAAATATATCCGTTTATATTAAAATTATATTTGTCTTTTGAGAATTTTATTCCAAAAGAATATTAGATAATAAATTTCCTTCAAATGATTATAATAGGTTTATTCAAAACGAATTTACTACGGCCATTAATTTTAATTCAATGTATAATAATAAAGTTTTTCCCTAATGTATAAACGTTAACTGTGGAACGCTTAATAGTAATTAATAGGGTAATTACTTCGTATAATTAGTTTTCGGCAACAGATAAGTAGCGCCATCTAGCAACAGACATTGAAAACTAAAAAAAAGGAGAAATATCGTATCAGATCATAAATTGTAAATTAATTATAAATATCTGTTGTTTGAATATATAATATATATATTATAATATACTATAGTATAATTTCATAAATGTAACTTAACTATATTATATTTTGTTTTACAGATTAATCATATTATGAATATGATTACAGAAGGTGTTATTTAAAATATAACCAATATATATATTGAGGCCAGTCGTGGCGTAGGGGCACAAAGTGTGATTGTTATACCGACTGGTTGTGGGTTCGATCCCCACTCCGGGAGATGAAATATTTACTTAAATTTATTTTTCCATTTCTACGCTCTGGTGTCGAGGACAAGCGTGGCGTTAAGTTCTGCTTCTCAACACGCAATGTCCCCAAAATTCAGCAGAAAGTGGGGAACGGAGTGTCTTAACATTAGGTTCCCTCGGCCTACCCGGCAATGTGCGGGATACAACGTGAAGCTGATTTATTTATTTATTGTATTTATTTAAAAGATAATTTTGCTACAATAAAATTAAATTGAAACATTCATACCTGGTTTTTGGCACGCATAACATAAAAAATGTCATGAGAAAAAAAACAATAGTCACAGGAACTATTTATTCTTTTTAATATTCAAATAAATGTCATTATTTGAGATTTATTTATTTTAACTGATGAGTGTTTATTTTTCATTATTTTATTATATGTAATTGCTAAGTTATGGAAAAAAATTGTAAAGAAAATAATCAAATTAATTTTATTATTTTAGTGTCATCACATATTAATAGATGTCACTGTCACTAAAACTTTTAATGAAGTGTAAAAGAAACAAGCAGATTTTTATTATATTCATTTATTAAGTGAAAAAAATAATATTATAATAATACATTTACATATATAATAATATTTCACGGTTTTTTATAGCTTTCAGGTGTTCATATCTAACATTTTCTTATAAATATTTGGTCACATATTAAAATACATGAGGTCCAGGGAACTCATTATATCTCACAGGATAAGTTAACTGGTTTCCACGATCCCATGAGTAAAGTTCCTGAAAATTTAAATCATTTTTTAATATGATATGTTATAGAAAACGTTTTATAGGAAACGTAAAAAAAATGAACGTCGATCTTGGAAACTGTCTACTTATAGTTTTAGTAGTTGACGTATAGATGTCGCTAGTACTAAAAAGCTCTACACTCTAGAAGCTTTTCGTAGAATTTCTTTATATTCTGGCATAAATTATTCTTGTCATAAATTTTATTTACATCTTTATTTATTATTACGTTTTTTTATCTACACGATTATTTTGTATTTCTACAAGTAAAGAGAAAGAAAAATGGTCGCTTCGTTTGCCATTTTTGAATGGCAAAAGTTGAAAAAAAATATTTAAATTCTAGAAATATTTTTGTGTTGGATAGTCCATTTAGTCCATAGGCTATAGATATATAAGGAGAAAGGTTATATATAGGCTATATTATTTCATATATTAGAAGCTCAACTGTAACCCACAATAGAAGAATATATAGAAAATATAGAAGCTCAACTGTAACATAAAATCGCCCTTCACGCTGTATCCCGTAAACGTGTAGGCAGAAGTTCCCCATTTTCCGTCGAATTCTGAAGGCAACTCAACGCCGCGCTTTGCCTCGACACCAGTAATAGAAATAGAAAATGAAAATATAAATTTAAATGCAATATTTCAATTCCTCAAGCGGGGATTGAAGCCAGAACTAGTCACGTTCACGGCTTCTTGCCAATAATTATCATCATATTAGGGCCTCAACAGTATGACCAACCTATAGGTACTAATAAATCTAAATAGCTTATATTAATAACTACCTTATGCGTATGATCATATCCAAGTTGTGTAGTTTTTCTGAACGGATTTGTGAATTGCAATGAAACCTCCACCGGCTTACTTAAATACAAGTCTATGGCCACAGTCACTTTGCTCTCTCTCTCCGTTGCCGAGTCTAGAGCGTAGAGGACTCCGCACACTATAAACATTTCTCCTACCTGGAAAAATTTTGCAATAATGATATTATTTAATAATTTAAATTATAAGATATCGCTTCGCTTAAAAGTAAATCAGTCAAATCATCAAATTTTCAGATGTTTTTAAAAATATATATATTTTTTTCTTTTTTTTTTCAGATATACGAGTGGTCAAGTGTAAGTTGTACTTTCTCACCGAATGTTCGGTATCAAAATCAGTATTGTACGTCAACAGGACCACAATTTATAAAAGTTGATAGTTTAATAGTTCTTATATCTCTTCTTTGTATTACATTTAACCACATGCTGCTATTTAAGATAAAATGCGTGGCGTTTTTCATCCACCACTCAATTAAAATGAAAATACTTATTTAGAAAACGTATAAAAATTTTAACGTAGCCTCCCGCGCCCGCGCCTCTTGGAAACTGACCAGGACCAGGACAGATTCGAGCCCCGCTACGTTCATTTTTTTTTATGTTTTTTAAATAAGTATTTTTCTTTCCTAAGTGTGGAATAACACTTTACTTTAAAAATGTAAAAATGAAAATAATTTAAATTAAATTTTTCTTCCGAGGTCGAACCAACAATCGGTCAAACCCATGAGGGGCTCGGCTTACCCTGTTGTGTGCGGGTAACCCATTCCCTCGGCTTACCCGCACACAGCAGGGTAAGCCGAGGGAACCTAGTGTTAAGACACTCCGTTCCCCACTTTCTGCCGAATTCTGGAGGCATTGCGTGTTGAGTGGCAGAACTCAACGTCGCGCTTAACCTCGACACCAGAGCGAAGAAATGGAAATATAAATTTAAGTAAATATTTCATCTCCTCGAGTGGGAATCGAACCCACAACCAGTCGGTTTTACAGTCACACCTCGTGCCGCTGCGCCTCGACTGGCCTTAAAATGTTTAATATAAACAAAAATAATATTTCTTTACTTACTTGTTTATGATTTAGTGATATATTCCATATGTGATCTATGTTTAAGTCGTCCTTGTTTGGATCAAAGCTAAGCTGAAGGAAAGAGACAAATGGAAATTAGAATATTGTAATTCTTATATATACATTACTAGGGAACAACACGCGGGTTCGCCCGTTTAAAGTTGTTGTTATACTACGGCCAAATTATAAAAAAAATTATTCATAATTTGTAGTCTTATGTGTGTATATTAGCTATATAACTGTAAAGTTTCATTAAAATCTGTTTAGTAGTCATTAATAAATAAATTACTATGTAACATCGGGGTCGTCTTGGCAAGCGTGTGACTGTAACAAAGCAAAAGGCGGCGTTGAGATCCACCACACAACACGCAACACCTCGCATAAAATTCGGCGAAAAGTGGGGAATGGAGTGTCTTAACACTTCGTTCCCTCTACCTACCCTGCTATATGCGGGATACAGCGTGAAGCTGAAAAAAAAAACAATATACCTTAGCAACTGCTGTATTATTAGATCTTTCTATGGAGTAGATTGCCCACAGCCCGTTGTCATCAGCACTGAAATCTACCTGCCAACATTGTACAAAGGTTTGATTAGAATTTAAATTTAAAAACTTTTAAAAATATCACAAATATTTATAACAACATCAAAATGTTTTATTTAATAAACACACAAAAGGAAAAAAATATTACTGATAAAAGTATTGATTTTAATTACTAAGTAAGTTTTAATTGTAATTGATTGTATTGGAAGAAAAAAAAGCTTGAACCTGCTACTATTGATCGTTGTAAAAACATATGAGTTTAAAGCAGGGGTTCCCAAACTTTTCTTGATCAAGGACCACTTTTATATCATTCTTGGTAGCACGGACCACTATGCATATAGGTATAATAAAAATTAACTGTGATAATCAAACAAAAACTTTGCCTCACCATCCCCCGGCACAAAATTGAACACGTTCGCGGACCGCTTTTAGGCTTCTGCGGACCACTGGTGGTCCGCGGACCACTGGTTGGGAACCACTGGTTTTAAAGAAAGACCGTTTTGGTGCATTGTATAAACGCGATGTTAGTGCTCGGAGATTAAATTATTGAATATTTTCATTTTCATGCTCTGGTTATAAGATAAATAGCAGCGTTGAGTTCCGCCACACAACAGACATTGTTACAAAAATTTGGCAAAAGTAGAGAACGCAGTGTCTGAACCATGTGCCATCTAGTGATATTATTTGTGGGTGCCTGGACTTTGACTTTGAATAGCCTATATTTGTGTATTTTTTTATTTTTTTGTTAATTTTTCAGACACTATTCTGGGATACCTACGGACAAACCAGGCCAACGCCCATGGTCTTAATAATAGGTTCCCGTTGCCTAGACTGTTATAAATAGCTTGAAAATAAGTTATTAAAAAGAAATACCTGGTTATGTTGAGCAGTGTAGAGTCTTCCATCAGCGTGTGGTAAGTGAACAGATTTTATCCTGCTCTGAGTCAAATCATAACGAATTATATCGCCCGGGTGACCGGACTCATTTGCTTGATAGAAGAACGACCCGCTGTAAACTATGTGGCCGTTACCCTGAAATATAAAAAATGGCGATAAATATATTTATTTTCTATATTATTCTATAGAAAATGTAATTGAGAAGCAAACCTAAGGTTTATTCTTTGATTGACTAACCATATTAAGGAACCCTATTAAATTGAATTACGAATTTTTTTTCATTGTGTTCACATATAACCATCTCATTTAGTCTAGAACATTTTCATGGTAAAATAATATTTAAAGAAAAAAACTTATTTCTAATAGGCATCGATGAATTGAAATTTTCGTCTTACTCGAAAGTAAAAAGTCATATTATAATTCTTAAAAAGTTATAAGTATAGAACAATATTATAGAAAATATATAAAAATTTAATAAAAATTAAAATTTATTACAAATATTAATTTACCATATAAGAATTTCGACATAGCTTGTTAAGAACGTATGGCTTAGTAATCAGTTCGCAGCCGAGGATGATTTCCTAAAGTCGTGAGTTCGAATCTCACTACGTTACTTTTTATACATTTTCTAAGAATAGTTTATTTTTATTCAACTGACGGACAACATTGTATTAAAATTAATTTGGTCTCTATTTTTTAATTACTTATATTTAACTTACAAAGAATGGTTTCTGCAGCTTGTGGAACTCATCCACGTGGTCCGCTTTAAAACTCGCCTTAGTTCTATACTCGCGCAGTCGCTCAACATCATTTTCTTGTGTTGTCCAAAGCTTTTCTTTCTGTTATTATAATAATAATTATTAAAATAATAGAATAATACTTAACTAACAATTTTAAATCAGCTTCACGCTGTATCTCGCACACAGCAGTGTAGGTAGAGGGGATTTCCTCGAGTGGGGATCGAACCCACAACCAGTCGATTTTACAGTCACACTTTGTGCCCCTGCGCCACGACTGGCCTCAATAAATCAACTCTTATATATAAATAATAAACAAATTATCTTCTTTAATATTTGGATTAACTTTTTAACACGGATAGTGTTAGCTATAGCCTGAGCTGCAGCAGGATAGGCAGAGGGAATCTGCGAACCGAGTGCTGGGACGCGCCGTTCTCATTACGACATAAGTAGTCGAGAAATATTTTGAAATGATTTTACATAGAAATAGGACTTTAGTAAAACTTACTAAAACAAAAGTTACACAATACATACATATGTATTCATTTTCTATAATAATATAATAATGGATTATAATAAGTAAATATTATAAAAAGTGTCTTAACACTAGGTTCCCTCTGCCTACCCTGCTGTGTGCGGGATACAGCGTGAAGCTGATTTGATTTAATAAAAATACCTGACTGTCTGAAGCGTTGGAATCCCTAAGCCAAGCGCCAAATAACTCATCTTTGTATCGATGATAGACAGGTTTGCCGATAGCGTAGAGCTGGCATTCTGTAAATAATATATCATATAATTTGATATGTATCTTAAATATTATTCAAAAATTATGATAATCCGTGACTGTGAATGTATATAAACAATAGTACAATGTATATATTATAGTACTAGCGGACCCGGACGCGGCTTCGCCCGCTTGAACTATACGAATGCTTATTAGATATATTTATGAAATTGTTTTTGATAATATCTAATTTGAATGAAAAAAAATATATGTAAACGTAATCATATTAAAATATTAATAAAAAAAATTAAACAAAACCAGCTACATTATTAATATCATCAAAGTAAAATAAATATTTAAAAGAATTAAAATTAAATGTGTTGTGCTATGTTTTTGCAAGTGCATGTGGTTATTTACATAATACTTAAATACAATAAAAATATTATATTTTTTGTCTCTGTCTGTCTTTCTAAATAGAGCTAATGTCCCGAATAACTGAACTGATTTTTATTGGACTTTCAGTGATCGATTTTACTGATTTACCCGGGAAAAATCTTTTTACACGTTTTCCTTGCGCGCGTACATAGATACTATATGAAATACCTAACTAAAGTCCTTTCTACATTAAATATGATAAGTTTTGCGAGCAATATCAAATAAAATCCCAAAAAACTAAAACCATATTTTATTAAGTGTATAACAACGCAATAGATAACCATCCAAGATGA
>JAATLQ010032392.1:0-14054 GCA_013421005.1 Heliconius erato x Heliconius himera | reverse complement strand
AATGAAATACTAAGAAACAACTCAAATGAGGTAAAAAGGTTACTTTTGAGTGCCAAAAACTTCAACTCGACATATCGGCGTCCGTTGGTTCCGAAGATGTGTAAAATTTTTGTGGGTGATAGGAAATCAGTGTTGCCATTTAAAAATAAAATATTTTATCGAGTCCGTTCCTAAACTACTATAATATTTCAGGTGGCTCTTTCAAAACCTGGCTCTTTCATGCCACTTCTCCCATACTTGTAAAATGTCTATCGTAACTTAACAAATCTTCAAAACTCGCTTAAATTTCTCTATTAAAAAAAACGACAAAAAATAGGTGTTGAAAAAAACGACAAAAATTGTGAATAGGTTTAGATTGTAAATTTTGTTTCAATTCATATTCACTACTTTGCGTGTCGAGTACATAACTCGAACATTTTCAAGATGCAATGAATCGTAAAATCAACATAGCTCTCTTTGTATTTAATTCTCTTTGAAGTGTATTTATAGTTTTCCCTAAAGGCTATCACATTAGCCTCCATTCACCCCTCATTCGTTTGCTATTGAAAAAAACTCTTTTAAAGTCAGTATTTCTTGACTCTAACCACTAATTTTAAGTTTTTATATAAAACTAGCAGTACCCGTGACTTCGTTCGCGGATAATATCATCTGTCCTCCCTGCATAGAAATGAAAACTTTAAATATTTAATTTGCTCGAGTAGGAATCGAACACACAGCCGTGGCGTTGATAGTCGCACGATTGTGCAGAAGCGCCACGACACTCTACTATATAAATAGATACAGACTAGGATTAATATGGCTTAAAAAAAAATAATATGTCTTTTTAAATCTATGAATTGTACTAAATTTACTCACTTTTAAAATCAAGATAGGGTAAATTTTTACCTTTTAATATGAGAGTAAAAGGGCAACATTCAATATAATACGTAGTACATACACATTAGCATTTTATCTATTCTTCGAATTTTTATGTTTATTTTTTAAATAGATTTGTTTAACAAAAAACATTTTTTTTGATAATTTTATGTAATAACTTCTTTGATTTTAACGATTATTAGACATTTTAAATGAAACTATTTTAAGCGGATTAACCGCGTACATTTATTATATGATTTTATGTAGTTTTTTTACTTCACGTTGTATTTCGCACCCTAGCATATGCAGTGGGTTAAAACACTCAGCTCCAGATTTTCCGCCGAATTCTAGAGGCATTGCGTGTTGAGTTGGCGGAACTCAACACCGTGCTTTCATATCAAAGCAAGAAATTAAATGTTAAGTATTGAATTTGCTCGAGTGGGGATCGAACCCACAACCAGTCGCTTTTACAGTCTTACTACGCAGGGGCACCTGCGCCACGACTGGCTTCTTTCTTCTTCTATATATGAATTCATTCATCAATTCAATTCAATTATATACATAATTTTGCTTTACATAAGATATTGTTTTAAGCGGTTACTCCTCCACTCTCAGTAAAAATAAAAACATTATCTCAAAACTTATTACAATTTGAAACGTTTTACGCTAAAAATTAAGAGCACTAAATGAATTAACTACACCAGCCGCTCTTCGGATTGTGGCAACAGTGCCATAAAATTTAATTAACATTTCGTTTTGTTTGTTATTTCCGTTCTTCGACTTAGTTTATTTTTTTATAAATGTTTTTTTTTAATGAAACAGATGTGTACGTTACATCAGTGTTATATAAACTAAAGCTGGTTTAAATTTCCGGTTATATTTATAGGGAAAATTTAGCGATAAATGTTGTGATTTATTAATTTTGTCCTGCGTAATCTTTGACAAATATTGTTATGGTAACTGGTAACTGGTTCAATTTTATTTTCAGCTTCACGCAAAATCACGCATAGCAGGTAAGGCAAAGGGAATCTAGTGTTAAGACACTCCGTTCCGCACTTTTCGCCGAATTTAACCGCAATACCTCAAGAATTTGGCGAAAAGTGGGGAACAGAACTGTCTTAGTATCAATATAGAATAAATAATCTCACCGCTAGGTTTCCAGGTTCACTCTGCCTGTTTAGCTTTATAGCACAAATAGCAGCATTCGGCAGAAAGTGGGGAACGGAATGTCTTAACTCTAGGTTCCCTCAGCCTACCCTGCTGTGTGCGGGATACAGCGTGAAGCTAATTTAACTATTATTTTTTTTAGCAGCATACAACTTTTGCAGCATACAACTAAAAATATATTAAAAGGGCTCATATATTAAAAAACCATCAATCCATTTCTTTTTGCCTGGCTAAATAGGTAAGTGACACCATCCTAAAGTGCATAGGGTGGAGCTTAAAAGCTTGTGACGCAACATTGTCTAAGGCGATTTTTTAATGCAGAATTTGACCCACTATCGTTATTTTTTTGTTGCTGCATTGTTGTAAGTAAATGTCATTCATTATATAAAACTTTATAGGGCACGTACATATATAAAAAAGGGAGAATGGAATAAATATATTAACGCTAGGTTGTCCCTTGTTATTTCAAAAAATATATTAAAATATAAGAGCTAAGTTAAATTACTAATAAATGTATAAAAAATATTATTAATTACTTATTTTTGAATAAACAATATCTATTTATATTTAGTGAGTTTAATATCCGACATTGTTGTTTCAGCCTTTCATTTATTTCCGTTTCCGAATTAACATTAACTTAATACTTAAAGCAACGGCTATTATGATAATAATTAAAAACCAATCTTGAGCCCAAATTGCTGGACATAAGTTCAGGAATAATCCTAAAGAATAGAAAGGAATTATAGAAAATCTACCACCAAAGTAGTAAAAGAAAAGATGAAAGTTTCAAATATCTTTGTTTTCAAATATACACATTTTTAATTTAATATTTCCACTCGAACCTAAAACTCTAACAGTCATGTTTCCAATTTAGAGGTTGTTATATGTAAATAAAATTAAAATTAAATCAGCTTCACGCTGTATTCCGCACGAAGCAGGGTAGGCAAGAGAGAGAGAGAGAGTAGAGTTAAGACACATCGTTCCCTACTTTGAGTGTTTTTTTTAACGTCGGGCTTTTGCCTTGCTAGAGCGAAGAAATAAAATTTATTAATAAATAATAATTTATTTGCCGAGTAGGGATCGAACCTTTAACCATCGCTTTACAATCACACCCTTCTGTGTCACAACTGCCTCAAAGCTCAATATTATACGTACCTACTATATATTAATTCTCAACGCTATACGAGTAAAACAACAACAAAGTCTCTTCACTCGGATAGAGTACTACAAACAAGACATTATCTTGATTTGTTACATCGTAAAGGAAAACGCTATAGATCGCACTTTGAAACCCGTTAAAAGAACATCTGGCTTCAGTGATTGGAGTCTGATCAAAGTATGGAAAAAACAGAATATAAACGTATACGTAAACAAATTGTATGAACAAACGACGTGGAACGGCCATGTGCCTTGGCGATAGTGGCATCATCATACTATTTTTCAGTTTAATTCAAATATTGTTTCGCGGAAATTAAATGTTTAGAAATTTTAGTGGAAAGCTTTTAGGGTATTTTTTAAACTTTTTATCCCCAAATTTTCGATATAAGTTGATTAAAAAAATGTAATGAAATATACATGAATATATTGCGGTTGTGACGCAAGGGTATATACATGCTACTCTAAACGCGACAGGTTGTGGGCACGAATTCCACTCCAATTTTTTAACAAAACCAGCCAACAGAAAATAAAATAACAATTTCCTTTCAAAATATCAGTTACATAGCTCTATGGGATTATAATATCGAGGTTGCTTTTATATTTTAGTTACATAGTGAAATTTTAGTTTGGTTTTACTCTATCCATTTAGTTTTTTAGCCCGCTTATAGCAGTGTAGGTAGAGGCATTGGAACCTGGAGACTTAGTTAATATATTCCGCTCTCCATTAAGACATTTCCGTTACAAACTTTTCGCTGTATTCTTGAGGCATTGCATGTCGAGTGACAGCACTCAACGCCGCGCTTTGCCTTGTTACTAGGGCAAGAAAAAATATTAAGCGTTTATCGAGTAAGAATGGAACCCATGGCTGTCGTATTTATAGACGCACGCACTTCTGTGAAGTTGTAAGCTTATAGCAATGTTCTTTAATCAGTATATTCTATGTATTCAATAGTATTTGGTTATCGATTGATTAACGGTAATCACTAAAGAATAGAATCTGAAATGAGGAAATCCAGAGGAGAACCAGAGTCGCCGACATAACTCAAAAAATTGGTAAGTTGAAGTGGCAATGGGCAAGGCATATCTGTCGTAGAGCTGACGGCCACTGAGGCAGACATGTCTTAGGGTGGAGTTCATGTACAAAATGTCAGGTGGGACGACCCTCTTTAAGGTTGGCAGGAAGCGCATGGTTACGAAGAGCTGAAGACCGAGTGTGGCGCAGAGAATTCGGAAAGGCTTATGTCTAAAGTGGGCCTCGATCGATGGCTGTCGATGATGATGATGATGATGATGATCATCATCATCATCATCATCACTAATTGTTCTCGTTTGCTTCTCTCAATTTAACGGTTTCGGTCACGGTTTTTGATAAAAAATATTGTATTATATATTTGTACGCAATACTCAAAATATATTGAACAAAATAAAAATAATTGTTTTATTGCATAGACGACTGTCCCCATTCGTATATTTTCTCATATAATTTAACTTCCATGTACAGACAGCGATCAGTTACAATTTTATTTTATTTATGAAGATAGAAACTTATTTAAATTGATATAAACAAATCGAGCTACAAGATATCTATCGTTCGTTTGAACCATGGTAATATAAATTTAATTTCTTTTTATTTTGTTATTATACAGTAAAAAGCATGAAGCAGCTTTTATACACCTACGTGAATAATTTTTTTGCCTATCGAAAAAATTAAAATAATTCGTTGCTCCGAGTCTTAATTGAACTGAAAAACACAAATTTGTCACACACTATCCTACTGTTCAACGATATACTTAATTTCGTTAATTTCTTGATACTTGATTCAGCAAGTGTCTGAAGACGATTAGTAGAAAGGAGATTTTATCAGAATTTGTATAGGAAGCTCAATTACTTGGAACTATCACTTGATGTTTTATTTATTTGGTGATATATTCAGCCTGCATAAAATATTAGCTGTAATCGAATCTACTGACTTGCTAAGTAATAAATTGTTATAATTTACGAGTAGGTGGCAACGGCAGCTGTGGCGATGGTACTACATCGCTGGTTAAATATATAATATATGGAAATGTACGCTTTAATAGTTTTTGTTACTGCCTTTTCTAAGAAAATATAATAGAAGTTTAATATTGCTTAATAGCGGAAGGCAGATTTAATTTAGTGTTAAGACACTCCTTTTCCCACTTTCCGACAAATTCTCAAGCATAATATTAAATATTTAATTTCCTCGAGTGGGAATATTATTATAATAAACTTACCATAACAATAAACCTATAACATAAAGCCATGAAATCTCCAAATCGGTATAACTAAACCGCAATATCTAAAAAGACACGGCATTAGTATTTTACACGCCAATAATGTAAACGATATCTATAATAAAACCATTCCATACACCATAGGTCAAACAGTTTCGTTATCGGCTTTATCCAGTTTTAGGTGACGTAAAATCCCCGTCAAAATGAACACTCAAGAACCCTTGTGACGTTAGAATGAGTTTAATACTCATAGTAACAGGTCTATAGTGAACTTTTGTAGTGGAAAATAGAAAATAAAATTGATATTTTTTTTACTTTTTAATGTGCTATACGACCCGTTGGAAAGAAAAACACTTTAAAAAGCTGTATAACATTTTTAACAAAGCGGGACTTGAATCTGAGCCCCTTTGAAACTGTTGAAGCGTTTGACTCCTTTCACTAAATCAATCTAAACATATCGGTCTCAATTTTTTATAAGCTTAAAAAAACCTTATGTCGAAAAGGTCATCGTCGACTATAAGTGCGATTACCGTGGGTTTGATCCCCACTCGGAACAATAAATTGTTTTTATATCCCTATGCTGGTAATTCCAAGCGTGGCGTTGCGTTCCGCCACTCAAGGTGGGATTAAATAAAATATTTACTACAGGTTTTTAATCTTTCTATCTTACATTATGAGAGAAATAACTTAAATAAAAAAAACAAGTAAGACTTATTTTTCAAATGCAATCTCCTCCAAGTACTTTTATGGTGATTTGCTTGTGCCAAATGATTGTTTACGAAATCTTAAAAGTTATTCATGACGTTTTACTTAATTAGTAAAACGTCAAGAATAACTTTTAAGATTTAGATTAAATAAAATTAAAAAAAATTAAATTAGCTTCACGCTGTATCCCGCACACAGCAGGGTAGGCAGAGGGAACCTAGTGTTAAGACACTCCGTTCCCCACTTTCTGCCGAATTCTGGAGGCATTGTGTGTTGAGTGGCAGAATTCAACGCCGCGCTTAACCTCGACACCAGAGCGAAGAAATGGAAATATAAATTTAAGTAAATATTTCATCTCCTCGAGTGGGAATCGAACCCACAACCGGTCGGTTTTGCAGTCACACCTCGTGCCGCTGCGCCACGACCGGCCTCAAGATAAGATTTAGATTAGTATTTAAAAAAGAATTGACAGTAAAAAAATAGGAATTGAATCTTACGAGATAAAGAGACAAAAACCTAATGTGTAAATGCCTGTATTAAAAATCATCTGCTATGAAAAATGAAAAATGCTAAGAAGCCTTAAGGCCTTAATTATCGCACAATTTTTTTTAAAATATTTATTTCAATTTTTTTTTTAATTTTTGTATCATATCAGTGAACGTCAGTCCACGCTAGTAACGAAAGAAAGCTCACATAGGACCGTATTTATAAATCGCTCTCAAGTCTAAGATTCACCTTGAGATGCCGTTTTCATTCATAAATGACATATTTATGAATGAAAACGATATCTCAAGTTTCGATCTCAGACTTGAGAGCGATTTATAAATTCTACATAATTATATTGAAAATCGTACTCGCCTATTATACATAAACGCAATATCGAATTTTTTATTTAGGAAGTAATTGGTGTAAATGAGGCTATGTCAGAAATTCCTTGGCTCAGAAAATATATTTAAGCTTGGGAATTGACTAACCGTCTCCATTGTAACGGCCAATAAGTCACACCGACGTTTTTTGCTACAAGTTGGCCTAATAATAGCATGTTAAAAAATATATACATTTCGTAGGCTACCTGACTGTCCTTTTACAAAACTCCCTTTCATCGTTATATATATAATTAATTAATTTAATAAGAATAATGTCTAAAGAAATTGCAAACACAAACACCACAACAAAAACTTAAAATATTTACTGCAAACCACTTTGCAGATTAAATTTCTTGCAAATAAACACTCTGCATCACGTCAGCTGGCGAAGGAAGACAAATTTTAAAAAGCGGTGATGCAGTGACAACGCTTTGACTTTGGAAATCCTGACCCGATTTTGATGAAACAAAAACTATTATTATTTGCCACTTGATAAAAATATTATTTTGATGCTTTGGTGTATTTTAAATGGTGGCTCAAATTCAATTTTTTGATTGTATTCAAGAAATAAAACCAGGCAACTCTATTACAAAACTATAACGCGTGTAAAATAAAAAAAAAACATCTAAAGTTGAAACATTTTTAAAATGATTTTTTCTATTTTTTTAAGTTATTTATTCGATGCCTACACATTTAGAAATAAAATAAACAAATAGAAAATATTATTTACTGCAGTGGAAGCTAAACTGAAAATGAAGGCAAACGTTTATAGCCTTTATTTGACTATTCAAATATTCCTTATACTACAAAGCAAGCAAGATGCACTCTCAAGAACCTTTTAGTGTGACGGGATTGAAATCGTCGATAGCATATCGTCGATAGCTGAAGGCTAGTCTTAATACCCGCTTTAAAATATTTTCTTTCTATCTACATTTATTCTATACCTATTTGTTTATTGTTCGCGTAAATCTCGGGAACTACTGGTTTGAATTAACATATTCTCTTTGTATTGGATAGTTTATTTATATTAATGTGCCTGCTATCAGTTACTTCGAACACTTAGAATTCGTTATGCGTCATCCACAACTCTTGATTATTTTAATTTGACTAAGACTAGATATATGAAACAATCTAAGATTAACGTTGGGGATAGGTTATTAATATGGGCGTAAGAGGATAAAGTCACAGATAAAAAGTAGTCTCTTATTACTATTACGGGGAAGCTAAAGTCAATTTCAAAATATGACACTCAGTTCTCTCTTATTAACTCAATTAAAACGATGAATGACTTCAATTAAATATAAATAAATTTTAATTGGAAATAGAACCTACAATCATTGCGATTGTAAACGCGACGGTTGTGGATTTATTTTTCACTCGGCGCAATGAAATATTTAATATTGTTTATTTTCCTCGCTCTGCTATTGAGCCAACTAGAACAATCTCGTACTATCAGAAAATTTCCCAGTATACCATAATTATTTTATGTAGAAATTATATGAGTAATCACAAACAAAAGATGATCCCAGTCTCTTTGTAGGACATGTTAATTTTATTAATTATCAAGAAACTCAGTGAACTGGCACACCTCGACCAGACACGTGACAGGTGCGTAGTTGTTTGGCCATTAGCACGATTATGTGTTTTAGCGATACACTGTTTATAATAAGTTATAAGTAGTTTTTGTGTTTATTTTCAGTCGAATTCATTAATCTTAGACGTAGTAACGTTTTAGACAGTTTTATCGTTATTTTCGCTGTGTCCCGATGAAACCTGGGAACCCAGTGCAAAGATGCTATATTCCCATTAAGACACGTTTCCCTCTTTTCAGGGAATTCTGGAGCCTGTGCCTCGTAGCTAGAGCAGAAAAATAAAATATTATTATTGTATTAATTATAATCTCGATTTTTATATATAATAAAAAGATAGAACATTTGATTTTGTACATTGAAAGATATAAAAAAATAAAAATCAGGTTATATAAAATATCGACTACAAAAGCTTAAAACCCACTCAGCAGCATTCTTGTATTTATGTCTGACTGTTTGCTTATTCTCCAATCACGCAAAAACTACCGGACAGATATGGATGGATTTTAGAGATACATCCTTTTTGGGTATCATCCTGGTTTTCATTACAGTTTCTCTAGAAAAAATAAAAACTGAAAAACACAAATTACTTACCGATAACCACTGGAACGGAAGTGAATGAATTATGGCAGAGCCTAAAGCAACTTCCATGATAGTTTTCTTCCTGCACTACAAAGCTATTTTAGTAGGAAAAATAAAAATCCAACATAATCAAATCACGTCGATTATTATTTGCATGTAAAGCTAAATTATATAATTTTTATTAAAATTATTAATGTTAAGTCACATAAATCACTTATTTTCTTATTTTATTAAACCATAGTTTAAAAGAATAAAGTACAATGAATAGGTCTTAAATATAGTTAGAGGCCGGTCGTGGCGCAGCGGCACGAGGTGTGACTGCAAAACTGACTGGTTGTGGGTTCGATCCCCACTCGAGGAGATGAAATATTTACTTAAATTTATATTTCCATTTCTTCGCTCTGGTGTCGAGGCTTTACCGCGCGGCGTTGAGTTCTGCCACTCAACACGCAATGGCTCCAGAATTCGACAGAAAGTGGGGAACGGAGTGTCTCAACACTAGGTTCCCTCTGCTTACCCTGCTGTGTGCGGGATACAGCGTGAAGCTAATTTAATTTTTTTGAATATATCTTAAGTGTAACTTTTTTTTCGAATTAGTTTAATGATGGTGATCTGGACTGCGAGAGTAGCTCGTCCCAGAAGAAAAATTACAAGCTTGGATGGACGCTCGTGAAGTGCTGGCGATCGCAGGGGAATGACCCGCGTACGCTAATCAGGGGTGGCTGTGACCGTTGGGCCCCGTCGCACCGGCTTTAGTGTAACACATAAGCATTATTTTCAACGACAACATTGGTAGCATTAAAATAAAATACAGAGGATATATATATATCTATATTTGTCCGGACTTGTTCAAATTAAAGTAAATTTTGATTGTGAATTCATAGTTTATAAAAATTAAATTAAATTAGCTTCACGCTGTATCCCGCACACAGCAGGGTAGGCAGAGGGAACCTAGTGTTAAGACACTTCGTTCCCCACTGTCTGCCGAATTGTGGAGGCATTGCGTGTTGAGTGGCAGATCTCAACGCCGCGCTTTGCCTCGACACCAGAGCGAAGAAATGGAAATATAAATTTAAGTAAATATTTCTCGAGTGGGGATCGAACCCACAACCGGTCGGTTTTGCAGTCACACCTCGTGCCGCTGTGCCACGACCAGCCTCATAGTTTATAGAATTTGATATTGTGCTTTGGTGATGGAAATTTAATGAGTTTGTATGTAAGTTACATTTATTTATAGTACGAGTAGATAGATTAACTTTCTCAGGAGTAAATATGAAAAAAAAATAAATGAAATAATCATGTTAAAAATATATTTTATGAACTAAAATTAATTTTATACTCAAAACAAATGCATTATATTTATTAATACATCAATTTTACAATTTTATTAATACATCTCAACTACGAAAATAAGAATAAATGCAATATAATTGCGTTTCTTTTTTTCTTTTCAATATTTTGTATTTTTATTATTTATATTGACATATTATCAAATCTGGCTAATTTTTATGGCACATATTATAAGAATCTCAGATACCTAAATGGGGGAACAGAGCCGCCATCTTAGTATATAATTACATATTATTGTGAAAAAATAAAAAGAATGTGTGATTCCTCAATAAAATATATTATTCTACATTGTGTCATAAAAAACAGCTTTAAATATTACATATAAAGGTATCCCGTAGTATGACTACTTTTCAATTATTATTAACAACACAATGTCGATACTAATATGGCTACTAACTATTGGTATCTGCTTATTAAACAAAAAATACTATAAATATTCTCAATTATATTAAACTAAAAAAATCACGATATAATGTGTGATTGTTTTTAACTTATTCTCGAAAGTAAAAAAAAACACAAAATATCATATATATCTGAGGTTATAAATGAATACTTAGCAAGATCAAATATTTAATCATTAGATTTAATTATATAATAAGTTAATTAATTTATTCAATACAATACTTTTACACTATTTTTCCCGACTGCTAAGGAAGGATTATGTTTTTCGCGTTTATTAGGATTAACAGTCGGGACCTCTTTAAATTATGCGGGGTTCCTGGTAAAGATTTTATTGATTGAAGAATTACTTATAGGTCCCGACTGTTAATCCTAATAAACTATTGGACTTGTTTATTTTCTTTTTAGTTTTATGCAGTCGGGGTTTTTGTTTTTCCAAATATTTTTTTTATATACAATATATAAGTTAAAAACGGAAACGGTGTGTCTTAACACTAGGTTCCCTATGCCAACCCTGCTGTGTGCGGAATACAGCGTGAAGCTGATGTATATTTTTCAGTATTAGATGGTCTATATAGGATGTAACTAAATCGACGGATCAACGGTGGCCTATAGATCTTTATTTCACCCGCATGTAAGCTCAGAGATTATCCGTGATTCAGCATATATACAGGGATTGGTGTTTTAATAAAAAAATGGCAAATAAAGCCCGACTGTTGGGACCACAGCCGGATTTTTTTCTTTAATGTAGCTCATTAATAGGCCATATAATGTAAATAAAAATAAAAATAGTTTAAAAGTTACATAAAAATAAAAAATTAAAAGGGTTTTTTTTTTATAAGTATTCCTACGTTTACTTGTGTAGAATACACAATGGAAACAGTAAAAAATTGTTATTTTTATTACGAGAATTGAAATTAGATCGATTTCTTAAGGCATTTGTACTTTTCAGCAATTACCTATAGTCGGACAATGTTTGTAGAGCACAAATATTTTAAATATATACACCGAGGTTACGTACCGTTCCGTCACGTATGCTACAAGTAGGTCAACGGGAAGTACACTGTAGAACTCATAAAAAATGATAAAATTTGCATTGGCATATGCATTCATTTTGCATGAAATTAATGATATCTATAAATCTTCACTTTTCGGATTTTTTTAAATTTGTTTTGCAAGTTCTCACTTCGTGCCAAATTTCATAACTGTAGATACACGGGAAGTATCCTATAGGTTTTATGCGGCGAATTTCATATGAAATGCAGCATAATCGATACGTAAATGCTCGTATCTTTTGATTGCGCTAAATTAGAAACTTGAATTAGATTTTTTGTGCTTCCAGAAACTATAGATCTGAACAATTGATATTAATTTCAGCTTAATACCTACACGCAATCTTCACATAAAAAAAATTGACAGACGACAAAAAAGTGATCCTATAAGGTTTACCTTTTAGATACGGAACCCTAAGAATATCAAACGGTATTGATTTATTGCTACGTTCAACTATTCAGTGTGTTATGACAAAACGATAGGTACTAATAAGACGTCTAGTAGATAGTGAGTAACATATCTTCAAAATTATTTCTCGCTTAAAAAAAAACGCTTAAAAAAGTTGTGTTTAAATTGCAAATTTTGTTTTAATTCATATACTTGGATTGCGGGTACTGACTTGAAAATTTTCAAGATGCAATGAATCGTAAAATCAACATAGCTCTCTTTGTATTTCATTTTCTTTGAAGTGTATTTATAGTTTTCCCTAAAGACTATAACATTAGCTTCCATTCACCGCTCGTTCGTTTGCTATTGAAAAAAACTCTTTTTAACTCACTTGTCTTTAACCATTAATTTGTTTTTTTTTTATTTAAAATGTTTGTTTAAAAAAATAAAATTGATTTTCGAATTAGTTACGGGTTTTACTAAAATTGCTCACCTTACTACTCTTAGAATTTTTTCTTACTATTCTTAGAATTTTTATGTACATTCTTTAAATTGTAAAAATAAATGTCTGATAATTGTATGTAGCTATTGTCGGGAGAAGTTTTACTAGCATCTACCGACGAGCCGACTGTCAAAGAAGACTTATTAGAAAAATACATTCACCAAGATGTTCTCCAAAGTGTTGAAGATTAAGAAGAAAGAAGTAGAAAAAAAATATTTGAATATGACTGAGAAACTAAACGTTCTCTAAGAATGTAGTTTTTTTGTCACACTTGTGAGGAAAAAAATCTATATATTTTTGTAATAAATAATACCTTTATTAAAATTAACTAAGTTAAGGGTAATATATTGTACTAAACGGATTTATTTGAAACTAATTTGTATTTGGATTTTATTTTGTTATAAAAAACTCGGCTATGTAATTCCTTTTTAACTCTTAAGAGTTAAGGTGGCTATAGACTATACTAAGAGTAAAGACTATATCACGTTTATTATCACAATGTGATCCACTGTAATAAGGTCAGAGATACCCCGGGAACCTAGAATATGTCATTTGTCAAAATACTTCATTATTTTCATTTATACAAGGCCAAAGCCACGGAAAAAAATATATATAATATAAATTTATTCATCAATTCAATTCAATTTACACAATGTTGTTTGAACAAAAGATCCCATCAAAAACATAAATGTAAAATGAGAGCCAAGTTCAGTAATATGATATATGCCGTGGTTGTTGACTTCAGCGATAAAAGAAATGAGATGTAAATGTGTGCCAAGTTCAATGGTCAATCCTGAAAATTATTTTTAACAATATAAAATATTTTATAACACCTTCAGTGTCCTATCTTCCTACAAGTTAGGAGACTATATTTATGTGTGAGATCTGACTTGGCTAGTTTTCAAATGAATGTACGAAAGCATTGTTATAAATGAATGTATTCATAGTGTTAGCATAAGTTACTTATAATGTAGTAATAGGTGTCACTGTAATTATGAATACGTCATTTGATATTGTTTCCATTATCGATTGTATTAAGTGGCGGTAGTGTGCTGCGTCTTTTCCGGTGGATTTCCAATATAAGCACAAACGACACGGCACTCGTGTTCATTACGTTCTAAGATATTGTCAAGACAACTTGTCATTACAATTCATATTTCAATATTGTGACTACGAGAGTATATGT
>JAATLQ010032391.1:16625-30677 GCA_013421005.1 Heliconius erato x Heliconius himera | reverse complement strand
ATTTACACTAAATATAAGATAGTAAAAAAGATATAAAACCATGAAGAACAAAGACAACGACAAACAGACTATGACAGATGACAATCAATAGCTAAATTATCTGTAAACATTGTATTATGACTTTTAAAACTTAATGACACATGTCAACTATATAAGCGATTTAAAGAAAATAAACAAACAAAATTTTTACTAAGAACCAATTACAATTAAATCATTTAAAATTTTGACTAACAATTAAAGTGAATGTACCCTACAAAAAAAAAGATGACATTATTACACATATTAGCCGACTAAGTTGACATGGTATAAACAAATAAGAAAACCGACTAGTTATTGACAATGGATTTCACAATAGGATTTTGTTTTATTAACTTTTTAAGTTCAGACAAGGAGGAAATTTTGATTCTGGATTTGCTTGAAAGAAGTATTACGATCATGCCATCAGCTGACCAACAGTTTCTTATTCCGAAATGTTTTCGGGCTGCTATGAACACTTCTTGGCGCGATTTGGTTAAAAACTCGGTGATCGTAATTTTAGTGCCCTTCAAAGCAGATTTTGCCTTCCAAACGCTAGAGCGTATTTGCAGATTTGAAAACCGAACAATAACAGGCCTGGCGGTATCTTTCTTTGCACCAAGTCTATGGCACGACTCAATGTAAGTAGATTTTACATCAGACAATTTCATATGCCTGGATAATATCTCCAATGTCTTGTTTAAAATGTCGTCATCGCTTTCCTCTTTAATGCCATGTAGCAGAAGAACTTTTCGCCTAGACTGGGCCTCCAAGCGGTCCATATTCAGTACCACTAGCTCGACTTGTGACTTGAGTAGGCTGAGAGTCTTCCATACAAAAGCTTTAAATGTGTTGAAATCAACAGTTAAAGCCTTTAATGTGGGAGTGGGGGCTGAACTGGGCTGTGATAAGCTTTTTTCAAACTCACCCATACGAGATGAAAACATTGAAGAAAGTTCATTCATGCTTTTTAACAGCTGCTCCACAGGTGTTTCCATGGTTGGGTTAATTAGTGTGAAAATAATGTGGGAAAGATAGTTGTAGCCAACTAAAGCACAGGTATTACTATTTTAACACATATATTACTTAATTAATAAATTTTTACTAAAATAAGTTCTTGGAGCTAATAAAAATATGTCTATACACTTTCGTATCTACCCGCGAAAAAAAAAGCTAAATATATTATTAAATATATTATTTATATCAGGGACGTAAATGCGGGAACAGAGCCATGCCATCTTAGTACAAAGTAACCTCTAAAATATGTATTTACGCGTTATAGTTAAAGAATAAAAAGAATGTGTAAGTCCTCTATAGAATATAATATTCTACATTATATCATAAAAACAGGTTTAAACAGTGCATATGAAGGTATCCTCCTGTAGTATAACTATTTTCAATTAGTATCAACACTACAATGTCAATACTATTTGGTATTATAGTGTAATTTTGAACATTTTGAATATTTTCCCGTCTTTATAATGAAAAACATAGACTATTTTTAATTTGAAAAAATAATTTATTAACTATAAAAATTGGTAGTTTTTCAAAAGGTATAAGAATTAAAAATTGCCTAAAATGTGCTTCCTTCGCAAATGTTGTAATAACCCAATGGTTATTACAACATTTGTATTTGTATTAATACCAATGTATTAATTAACCAAAAAAATACTATAAATATTAAATATGCTCAATTATACAAAGTTTTTTTGTCAGCACCACTTTGTAACACAAATCACAGTTTTAACTACTCTATAAAAAACCCAATAATAAAAAAGTTATGTTTTCAAACAAAATAAATAATAAAATGATCGTTGTAAAATAAAATATAATTTGTCGAGAACGACGCACGCACACATACACCTATCAAAGGGAAACCGCCGCATACGCCTCATTCTGAAATCGAGTCGTAGATATTGGCGGCAAAGTTCAAAATTCTAAAGATTTTAGTAGTATTTTTGTAGCAGCATGTGTTTACGTTATTGGTATCTATGCGTAAATGCGTCACACGAAATATAGATATGAATAAACATCGTGAAATGAACAAAAAAACCTATGTCTTCACTGTTGATGTATATTGCTTAATTTCTTTAAAATATTTTACCCTATATGCTGTTTCCGTAAAAGGAGCGCTGACGCTTCTCATCTCTTCTTTGTTAGAGGCCGTCGCGGCAAAGGGGCACAAAGTTGTGGCTGTAACGCGATTGGTGTGGGTCCGATCCCCACTTGGAGGATTGAATTATAATTTAATAATATTTTCAGTTCGCACATCAGTCACACATTACACGCAATATCTTAACACTAAGTTGCCCTGCTAAAGGCGGGATAAAGCGTGTATCTGGTTTTAACTTTGTGTGAGCCGATTAAAATAAAGTCCAGTCCAGTTGAGGCCAGTCGTGGTGCAGCGGCACGAAGTGTGACTGTGAAACTGACTGTTTGTGGGTTCGATCCCTACTCGAGGTGATGAAATATTTACTTAAATTTATATTTCCATTTCGTCCCACTGGTGTCGAGGTTAAGCACGGCGTTGAGTTCTGCCACTCAACACGCAATGCCTCCAGAATTCGGCAGAAAGTGGGGAATGGAGTGTCTTAACACTAGGTTCCCTTTGCCTAACCTGTAGTGTGCGGGATACAGCGTGAAGCTGATTAAAATAAAACTAATACTCAATATTTAAGGGCAGTTTGCCAAAATACAAACAAAAAAAGTATTTAAATCGGTTAAGCAGTTTCTGAGATTATCGTGAAGAAACGCACAGACAAACAGACCAACTGACCAAGTTTTATGACATTGTTAATTGTAATATCTTCTATGTATAGACACTGATGAGTTAGGATTTTATTGTAAGTATCGATAAGTTATGTTTTTATTTCAAACATTCAATTGAAGATTCTTATAGGAGATACAAAAATGCGACCTAAAGTTTTAATAACTTTCTCATAAAAAATCTTCATTGCGCTGCAAACATACATAATAGGTATATCAAAACACGAACATATTTCAGAGTGTTAAGTAAATAATTCTGTGGTATAAACGGGCGAAGCCGCGAGCGGGTCGCTAGTATAACAATATAATAGTAAGATATTAACCTTTTGCGAGTAACATGGTAGTCTCATAGACAAGACCGCGAAATATAAAATTCGGGGTTTTACCACTAATTTTAAAATTCAAGAACCGTCGCTTTCAGTACCTTACTGTAATGAGATCACGCGTCCGATAGTGTGTGGCAGGTGGTCGCAGGTAGACCACGGGCCCATAGAGGGAGTCCACGAGACTACCCCGTCAGCGGTAAGGTAGGTGTCGACAAGACTACTATCTCAGTATTTTTTTTATGTTATCATACTTCTAGTCTTAGATAATGTGTGATTTTGTATTATTTCACATTATTTTAGAATGTTTATTTTAACACATAAACATATTGTTTATTAAATATATTAAATATTGTATATTTTATTTTTACTTTGATGTAAATCATCAATCACAAATTAATAACAATATTTATTCTACATATATATCTACATATGTAATATGTATATAGTAAACATATAATTAGAGTTGAATCTCTTGTAATAATACATCAACGTCGTGCAGTGACGTGCATTTGACACTCGTACCCGCCACGCATAAATCTTCTGTACACTAAGTGACATTGACACGTTTTATTGTAATTGATGTATTATTAACAAGCGGAGGAACGATTGTTAATAATATATTATGTATATTATTTGTGAAAGTTTGACCATATGTAATCTATATATATAAAAGGACTTGTGCTGACTGACTGAGGTAAGACGCACGCAGAGCCGTAACCGCTGATGGTGGAAACGTGAAATTTGGATTTATTTTCATATTCTGGACATCCACTAAGAAGGGAATTTGAAAAATTTTAACCCTAAAGAAATGATATAGGGGTTGAAAGTTTGTATGGAAAATTTTTTTAATCTGAACCGATTTCTATAAAATTTGAAAAGCAGACTCTTAAAAATATTTCATTGAACACGTGTTTCTTGGTTTTTAAGAATTCACCCCCTACGGGTTCAAATAAGGGGTTGAAAGTTTATATGGAAAAATCTTTAAATTGCCACCGATTTTTATAAAAATTTAATTTAAATTCAGACTGTTAAAAATATTTTATTGAACACGTGTTTCGTAGTTTTTTTAGAATTCACTCCTAATAAGCGGGCGAAGCCGCGCGCGCCCTCTAGTATAATATAATATAGTCCATGTGATATTCTTGAGATCGTTTTGGCGTAGTGGAGCAGAGTGTTATTATAAGGGTGATAGTTGTGGGTTCGGTCCCTGAGATTGTTTATTTTTAATATTTGTTAGTTTTAACCAAGAACTGTCTCGAAATTATGATTAAATAAGGAAAACAGTGTATTGACAGTTTAGAACTCCCGAGTGCCTCCAGAATTGAGGGGAAAGGTGGTCTTAAATGTAAAAGAATGCCTTAACATTAGATTTCCAAGTTCGCTCTGGTTCCTCTGCTGTGTGTTGGTATAAAGCGGGAGTAAGTAACTGTAAGTAACTGTAAATTGTAAGTACTTCCTCGAATATTTTATTGAATTCCTAGAGATATCTTTAGTAAATGCGTAATGGAACTCCATGCTACTGTTCGTCTCACTAAGACTTGATAACTGTGTTTTTTTTAGCTTCACGTTTCATACATGCCACACAAAACAGAGCAGGAAGCGGGAACAAGGGAATCTAGTGTTAATAGTTTAACACGCTCCGTTCCTAATTAAGACACTTCTGTTTCTCACTCTCCGCCGATTTTTTGAGAAATTGCGTGTTGAGTGGTGGAATTCGACGCTGCGCTTTTGTTCGTTCGTTCCACACTTGGGGCAAAAAAATATTTTTATTTTTCGGTTATAGAAATATAGAGCGTAGTGTACAGCTCCCACACTCGACACGCAATATCCCAAATTCGGATAGAAAATAGAGAACGGAGAATCTTGACACTAAATTTTATCCAGCTGCCCTGAATTCTGTGAAAATATTCGTAATGCAACAAATGCAACAAACATTTTCAATGGCAATCGCAAACAATTCGTTGTATCTCACATAGTGAAGGGTAGACAGAAAAACATAGTGCTTTACAAACTCTATTTTTTCTGAACTTTCATATATTGAAATAATTCTCTCCCCCAAATTAAAATCGAAACCTACAATCGTCTCATTATTTTAAGATATAGTGACGCTACGTTACGACGGTCTAATAATGACAAAAAATATTGTAATTTTAAGTACACATTTCAAATAAAATTTCAATATTATCGATAGAATCCTGAATTAACAAAAAAATATTTTATTTCTTTTCCTTATACTGACGAAATAAAATCATCGGCCAGAAAGCTAACATTTACTTCTTATTTATTATTAAAACAATAAACAATACATTGTGTATTGAAATAGAAAACATCTTTATTTACGTTAGATTTGAAAGAGCCATCGGAGCGAAAGAGCACAAGACTGCGACAGTAAACGCGGCAGTCGTGTGTTTGATTCCTACTAGAAAGATTGAAATATTTGATATTTCCGTTTCCTTGCACTGGTAACAAGACAAATTGCGGCGTTGAGTTCCGCTACCTAATATACAATGCGTCAAGAAGTCGACGTAAAGTTATTAACGGAGTGTTTTAAATCTGTACCCCGGTAGTAGAGAGAGTCTCGTTGGTCAAAAATCGGCGGAAAGTAGAGAACCTAGTGTCTTACACTAGGTTCTCTACTTTCCGCCGATTTTTGGAGGCATTGCGTGTTGGGGCAAAGGGGCGGAACTCAACGCCAAATCGAATAAATGAAAATACTAAATATTTTATTTCTTCGTGTAAAAATTGAACCTACAACCTGTCACTTTTTACAATGTAATTTATATATGAACAATTTGAAACATACGCAGCCGGTAAAAATTGCTGTGGAAACAGTCGACGTTCACCTTAAAAGGGTTTTGATCGTTATTTGATGAATACCAATGCTATTTATTTTAGTATTCGATTGTCGCTAGAGACTATAGCTTAGTTAATTTTATATATCTTTTTATTCATTTTATATTAAATAGGAGTACTTATTTTTTATCACTAAACATTTTTTTTTAAATATTATTCTGCTTTATATAATTTGCTGTTATTTTATACAGGGTGGAAGTATCAGCACCACTTTAAATGAAACCATAGTTTTTACTACTCCATAAAAGACTAATACAATTATTATTATTTTTTCCCAAAAATAAATAGTGATTTTTTCAAATAAATTAATTAATAAAATTGTCGTTTTAAAATAAAACGCAATTTGTCAAGAACGACGCACGCAC
Source organism: Heliconius erato x Heliconius himera (assembly GCA_013421005.1). Lineage (NCBI taxonomy): Eukaryota > Metazoa > Arthropoda > Insecta > Lepidoptera > Nymphalidae > Heliconius > Heliconius erato x Heliconius himera. Next base: position 24,352 of record JAATLQ010032391.1, on the reverse strand, counting down.
ACATAAACCTATCCAAGGGAAACCGCCGCGTATGCCTCATTCCGAAATCGAGTCGTAGGTATTGGCGGCAAAGTTCAACGGTGATTAACCTTCAATAGTATTTTTGTAGTAGTATGTGTTTACGTTATTCGCATCTTTGCGTAACTGCGTCACACGAAATACTGGTATGGATAAACATCGTGAAATTAAAAAAATCCTAAGTCTAAACTGTTGAGTTATCTCGATTAATTTCTTTAGGAATGGGTTAGAAATATTTTACCCGATATGCTGTTACCGTAAAAGGAGCGCTGCCTCTTCCAACCTGTATATTGTGCATTAAAATAGAATCGCGCCTCTTTTATAACCGGCTTATAACCTCTTACTTATAGCAGCATCAGATATTTATATTCACATATTGTTGTTGTGTTCGTTTTATAAAAAATGAAAGATAAAGTTACACTGTCACTATACAAAATTGAAAAAATATAATTTATCACGCTGTAAAGGAAGAATGAAATCTCGTGGTCGCAACACTGTTCTCGGTGATGACACATCAGACGAGACTAAAAATTATGAAAATGCAATATCCCGTGTAAAACAATTCCTATATTTTTAATATTACAATTTTTTATTGACCTCTAATAATAATTTTTATTTCTAAACGGTTTTTTTGTCTTTTATTTTAGTGATTAATAACACAAAAGCAAAATCTCAACATTAGACTCGCGAACTGTAAATCGTATTGTCGATAATCAATTTAGAATTTTTAATATCTATTCAGTCGATTATCATGTCTCTAAGTTAATTGTTTATTTCTATTAAAATACAATAAACATTCATATAAAACCACACTGGTAGTTCAAGCGCATCATTGAGTGCCACCGCCACACTCGAAAATTGGGAGGACAGTGGGAAACGAAGTGTCTTAACACTAGTTTCCTTCTGTCAACCCTACTATAAATTTATATAATCATGCGAATCTTATCCAAAGATATTTTTTCTATTAACTTTAACGTAAAATATTCTTAGTACTTAGTACTTACTTAAACAAGAACCTGAACATAGTTCGAGCAATTAGAGTACGAGCAAACTTTACACGAGATGAGTGAAGACGTCTACAAGTCAATATACCTCTACAGCACTGAATAGAGAGGTCACCTACATAGAGACAGGTCACGGAGTTAAACAGGTTCTATAAGGCTTTCACGTTAAATGCGAGGCTTTTGACATTCTGTAGGAAACATTTTAATATTTAAAGACATGAATGTGTCATTTTTTGTGTAATTGTAGGGCATGTTGTTTTAAAAAAATGTTTTTTTAGCTTCATTATGTTTTCCTCTTGGTCCTGTGATAAGCGATCAGGGGGGGCAGGAAATTCGACGACGGATCCAGATGGCTAAAGGTGCAATGACTCAACTCACGAAGATATGGCAGAGTAGAACCGTCTCCAATGTCACTAAAGTGAGACTCGTACGAACCCTTGTCTTCTCGGTTTTCTTGTATGCGTCAGAATCCTGGACGATCCGTGCCGTGGATAGAAGGAAAATCGATGCTTTTGAAATGTGGTGCTGGAGAAGAATGTTGCAAATACCATGGACAGCAAAAAGGACTAATAAATCAATCCTCAGCAAGCTGAAAAGTCAGATTATCCACTATCTGTTACCAACGAATACTTTCATATTTTGGCGATATAGCCCGGAGACAGTCTGATAATCTCGAAAAACTTATTGTCATGAGCAAAGTAGATGGCAGAAGACTAAGAGGCCGATCACCATGCCGATGGTCTGACGCCGTCAAAGAAATTACTGGACTCTCCATGATTGGAGCATTAAGGCAAGCTGAGGACAGGGAGGCATGGAAGCATCTCGTTTGCTCATCCACCAAGACCTACCAGAATGGGCACGACCTTCACGTATAAAACGTTAGGGTGAGAAAAAAATAGTGTTGAGACACTCTATTCCCCAAGAGCTTTCAAATATTCGATTTGAGTTATTAAATGCCGTTTTTACTTATTTTGGCAAATCTTTTTCTCAGTCGTTACGCTCTTGACAGAGCGGTCGTAACCATCATGTAGTCCCGTTTTTGGCTTTCGTTATTCTTGCCACAGTTTCACGCCATTTCTTTCTATTGGTCGCCATTCTAGTGCACTCATGCAATTTACCGCCCACAGCTGATTTTACTTGGTCAGTCCATCGCATGGGTGATCTACCTCTTGGTCTGGTACCATCTACTCTGCCTTGCACCACAAGCCGCTCTATGGAGTCCTTTCCTTTTCTGGAGATGTGACCGAAGAACTTAAGCATGCAAGTTTCTACAAGAGCTGATAGTCTCTCTTTGATGCTAAGTTCTTGGAGTATGGACACATTGGAACGGAATTCTGTCCACGATATCCCGAGCATCTTTCTCCAGCACCATATCTCCAGGGCATCGACTTTTTTCTTTTCAGTTTCCCGCAAGGTCCATGTCTCAGCGGCATACAGGAAAATAGGGAAAACAAGTGTTCGACAAAATACAAAATAAGTCATTTATTAAATTAGCCGAAATTTTAAATGTTATTATTATAACACAAAAGTAATCAAGATTAGTTAATAAATAAATGTTTCCTTCATAACACAAAAGTAATCAAGATTAGTTAATAAATAAATGTTTCCTTCAAGCAGGTGAAGCCACAAGCGGGACACTAGTTTATAATATTATTAAAATCTATTCTATAAATATTAAATACTAATTGAGTCCAATAGACATATCCCAGCTTCGCTAAAAGGGAAAATTTTCTATACTTTATATCAAATATTGTAAAACAGACCCCATTGGGTAAGTTAGATAAATAATTTTAATGCAATACTTGTTCGATTGTACACTAATAACAGTTTAGGAGATAAGTTGGTTGAATCCTTTTCTAGCGTTTTCCAATAGTGCTAGTTTTCAAGCTACGTACAGTATACGTAAGTAATTGATGGTTTCCTATCGCTGTGCCGTGTTTGTCCTAGTATTATTGGCCAGTCCAAAAGAGGCCACAGGCAGCAGGGGCTCGGGTTCGATTTCCACTTGCGGATTTTTATTTATTTTTTTTATTTTATTAAGCTTACCAATGGTTCATAAATAAAATTAAATTAAATTAGCTTCACGCCATATCCCGCACACAGCAGGGTAGGCAGAGGGAACCTAGTGTTAAGACACTCCGTTCCCCACTTTCTGCCGAATTCTGGAGGCATTGCGTGTTGAGTGGCAGAGCTCAACGCTGCGTTTAACCTCGACACCAGAGCGAAGAAAATGGAAATATAAATTTAAGTAAATATTTCATCTCCTCGAGTGGGAATCGAACCCACAACCAGACGGTTTTGCAGTCACACCTCGTGCCGCTGCGCCACGACCGGCCTCAAGCGGCGGTGAGCGGTGGAATATGAATGGAGTAACTTAACATTAGGTTCCCAGGATCATTCTGCCTACCCTGTTGTATGTGTGGGATATAACGTGAAGCTAAAAAAATAAAGCTTTGATTTTATTTTGCTTCAAACTGTATCCTGCATGTAAAAATAGTTAACAGAATAAAGTTTACAATCTGGATAAATTTCGAAACATACCATTTTGTGTATCAGGACTTAACTCTACACTCCATCTACCAGAGCAAGAGAGCAAGAGCAAGAAAATTCATTTCCTCAAATGGGAATTGAACCCACAACTGTCGAATTTACAGACACTGTACCACGCGTGATTATTGATATAATGCATATTATATAGGTTTATTTTTAATTTCAATTCTTTACTATTTGTAATTAAAAGTACACTAATGAAACATTATTAAATTTGAGGGTATTTCGATGTAAAGTTTATAATTTATTGTTATTTGTATTTAAATTGTATTAATATTAGCTCGGTTTGTGATGCGGTAACGTTATTACTAGTTTCAATTTTAATTAGTAATAGAATCCAGAATCTGTCGGAAAATGGGGAACGGAGTGTCTTAACACTAGGTTTCTACTGCCTACCATGCTGTGAGAGGGATACAGCGTGAACCCTATAAAAGTATTAAATATACATAATTTTGTTTTACAAATTAGTTCTGGCCTAGAAGACGAGATAGCAAGAAAAAAACTAGAAACGATGTCCTATTATATTCAACCACATCGATAAGACCCAATTTTCCTTATCATAGACTCTATAAATATTTCATAAAGATAATAGCTATTAGATAGAGTCATACATTTGGGGCCGAAATGAAAGTAATTTATGCTATTTTTCTGATAGTTTAATTTTTTTTCTGAGCAGTATAATTTATTACGTTGTTTAGTATAACTTGTACTACGAGCATATTTGGAACACAACGCCACATTCTGTCTTGCCAGAACAGGTAATTATTAATAATTCATTCCTATGAATGCGAATCGAATAATGTAAATATTTTATTATGTTTTTTTTAGTTTCACGCTGTAAGCCGCATATGGCAGTGAAGGCAGAAGGAATCTTGGCACTTAGTTGTAAGACGCTCCCTTTTCCTACTTTCCATCGATTCCTATAGACACTACGTGTTGAATGTTATTAATAGTATAGAACGTGTTTCTTTGCAAATCATAGACTGTAAAACCGTAAATTTTCTTTATTATATATAATACAAATAGTTTATATATTATGTAAGGCATGGCTTTGAAGTAAATATTAAGTTTATTCGTAATATAAAAACGTTGTTCTAGTTGGGGACGTCGTGGGCCACTCCAAAACGCGACAGTTACGGGTTTGATTCGTTTTCGAATATTTCCATTTCTTCGCTCTGGTAATGAGGCGTTGAGTTTCACCAATACCTCCACAACGTCCCCAGAATTCAGCAGAAAAGGGAAGAACGGAATGAATAGGAACAGAGTATTTAAATACTGAGTTTCTAGGTTCCCTTCTACATTACTAAGCGCCGGAGACAGCCTTAAATAAAAAAAAACTTGTTATATTACGTGGCAAGTGGCGGAGCTTGTTGAGTTCCGCAAGGTGCGTTGTTAAGCGATATTTTGCCAAAGCATCAAAACAACAACAACAACATGAACATAATTTATTACTCGAATAGATTTTGAACCTATAACTATCGCATCAGTTCAAGTGAAATTGATTCCATCTTAGTGCTAAATACCGCTATCGAGATATTAATAGAACATTACTTAGTGTAATGTTATAGGATGTAGTGATTAGAGGCCATAATTATCTTGTAATTGCTATAATAAATCAAAGATGACAGTATGGTCAATTGATCATAACTATTAAGATGAGTATCAGTTTCCCTTGTTTTACCGCATAGTAGGGTGACAGAGGGATGCCAGGGTTATGAAAGAATCCTTGGCTCCCATAGCCCCGTGGCCTGTAGCGGTGGAGGAGGAATGCGGTAGTGTGGACGGCACAAGTCTTCCATAACCCGCTCGAATCCCCATTCCGGTAGCGTACCTGTAAAAGGGTTTCCTCACGATAAAAAAAGGGTAGGCAGAGGAACAGAGGAAACCAAGTGTTGAAAACCTCCTTTTTTACTTTCCGCTTATTTTTTGAGACCTTGCGCGTTGAGTGGTCGAGCTCAACGTCAAGTTTTGTCTTGTTGAGAGAACAGGGAAATAATCATAATTTATTTTCTCGACTTAGAAACTAATCGTGTGTCTGTTAACTATCGTGTGTCTGTTAACCCTGTTACCGGCAGCCATACGCCTTTCTACATACATCTCATATCTACCATCTCTACTGAACATACTTCCCAAGTATACCACTTAATTCACTTGTTCTAATACCTTACCAATTACACTGATCTTGCATTCCGTCCTTTTTTCATCTTGTTCAAGTATCGTATACTGTCAAATAATAAAATTACAATAGGTACATTAGTTCAAGTAGATTACCTATTAAATAGAAACATCTCAGCTCTTTTGTATGATAGAAGAACAATTTCATGTCACTTAGTCTTTGTAGGTTTTTGTATTAAAGTGCTTCAAAGACATCATGTAGTTCATAAAACTATCGTGGCACAGCGGAACAGCGTTTTATAATAAACGCGATAATTGTTAGTTCAATCCATATTTAGGAGGATTTTTTTGCATTCCCACGTTATGACAGCGTTACGTTCCACTCCTCAACACGTAGTCTCGAATTCAGGAGAATGATTTGCGCCGTGTGATCCCGGCCTAGAATAGGATCATCCTGGTACTAGTGGTGTCGTAAGAGGCGACTAAAGTACGTGTGGTAGAGTCACGTCGCCAGTAGTGGCAACACGCATGGGCGGACTCGACCGGATCATTACCACCCCCGGCATTTAAAACCGGCGTGAAGTAGTGGCTTTATGCCATTGCGTTTCGCATCAGGTAATGCCGGGCTCCGGAGCCCAACCCACCTTACAGGCAGGCAACGCACCTGCAGCTCCTCTGGTGTTGCACGGGGTCGTGGGCGGCGGTGATCACTTACTATCAGGTGACCCGGACGCTCGTTTGCCTTGTCTTTTCCATAAAAAAAAATAACGTCAAAACCATTACCATTAGATTTCTTCTGTCTATCCTATTAAAGCTTGCATAATACTTATAACAAAAGGTATCTGGGAACCTAGTGTAAAGACACTCCGTTCCGATTGAGATACTTCCGCTCCTTCACTTTCGTTTCGTCCAGAGCGAGAAAAACAAAATACGAAATATTTTATTCCTCGAAGTGGGAATTGAAGCCACAATCGTCGCGTTTACAGTCAGACACTTGTACCTCCATTTTTTACATTTTAAAGTGTTAATCTACGCTTAGGAAAGAAAAATACTTGAACAGATCAGGTCCTTCCTGGTCAGTTTCCAGGAGGCGCGGGTTCGAGTCCCGCTACGTTCAAATTTTTATACGTTTTCTAAATAAGTAATTGTACCTCTGCGCCACGACAGCCTATTTAAAAATAAAATAAATCAGCTTCACGCTGTATCCCGCACACAACAGGGTAGGCAGAGGGAACCTAGTGTTAAGACACTCCCGTTCCCCACTTTCTGCCGAATTCTGGAGGCATTGCGTGTTGAGTGGCAGAACTCAACGCCTCGACACCAGAGCGAAGAAATGGAAATATAAATTTAAGTAAATATTTCATCTCCTCGAGTTAGGATCGAACCCACAACCAGTCGGTTTTACAGTCACACCTCGTGCCGCTGCGCCACGACCGGCCTCTTATTTATATAAATAATCTTACTTGTGTATATTTTACATAAATACATATTGCATAGTATTAATTATACAGCTAATGCATCTCTAGTGTCATGTAATATGTGACGCCTGACATTTGACCGCGTCAAGTTGCTTTGTAGTGCTTTAATTAAAATGATATTATAACTTTATTATAGAGGCCAGTCGTGGCCACACCTCTGCAAACATACCAGGTTTTAGAGAATACAAAGCAGATCGGCAACGTGTAGTAGAAGTTGTTTACGTTATCGATTTTTATTTGTAACTGAACTTAACTTAACTTAGCTTCACGCTTTATCCCTTGCGGGGTAGTCAGAGAGAACGGAGCGCCAAACGCTACGGTAAGGGGTCCAAGATGGAAGGCTTGCCCGTAGCGACCCCTGCCAGCCCTTACGAGGGCTGCAACGTTCCATCGGCCACGTGCAACTCGCTAGAGCGCACTGATAGGGCGTCCCCCCAAGGCGACGCGCACCAGTGCGTCCCCGCTGGTGTGTCAAGTGGCGACGAGTGCGGCGTTGGGGACCGCCACCCAACACGCTATGTCCGGAACGGCGGGAGGTGGAGGACGGAGCTACAAATAGCTA
>JAATLQ010032391.1:0-16615 GCA_013421005.1 Heliconius erato x Heliconius himera | reverse complement strand
GGGGTCCAAGATGGAAGGCTTGCCCGTAGCGACCCCTGCCAGCCCTTACGAGGGCTGCAACGTTCCATCGGCCACGTGCAACTCGCTAGAGCGCACTGATAGGGCGTCCCCCCAAGGCGACGCGCACCAGTGCGTCCCCGCTGGTGTGTCAAGTGGCGACGAGTGCGGCGTTGGGGACCGCCACCCAACACGCTATGTCCGGAACGGCGGGAGGTGGAGGACGGAGCTACAAATAGCTACAAATATTTGTAACTGCGTTACTTGTAATACAGTATGGATAAAAAATATGAAATGAAAATAATAATCCTACGTCTAAGCTGTTAGGTAATCTTGATTCATGTTTGTAGATATGGGTTTGAAATATTTTATCCTATATGCTGCTCCAGTAATAGAAGCGCACACATTTCCACCCTGTATATGCCATGTTAGATTAAAATTATATTATTACTTCTAACTCCATTTAGACTACAAAATTATAGATTAATAACAAAAAAAAACCCTTTTTTTAATAAAAAATGCTATATTTTACATACAGTTAAAGTTTTTTACTGTAAATATATTATATTAATTTTCAAATTACGTTAATTTTTACGCTTAATTTTTTTTTTTTTAAACGGAAAGTATTAAAAGAATAAGATAACTTGACGGTTTCACAATCTATGATTTGCGAAAAAACACGTTCTACACTACTGCGTGACTACTCGTATCACCAGAAAACATTTTCAAAATGAAAAAGATGAAAAAAAAATACATTTCCAAATAAAATTTACTTCTGTTGAACTTTTCTAAATTTTAAAACTGAATTCTACTGGGAATATTTTGAGCGGTCATTTTGAATCAAAATTCTAAGAAGTTCTCAGCAATTATGCATAAAGTTAAGCAATTACGTACCGCTCTGTCACTCCGCCCACTAGTTTGTTACAGTCATTTTATAAAGTTTCTTGAGTAAACTAGTCTCTTATTTTGTAACATGGCAGAGGAATTTTATAGTTGTAAAGTTTTTATTGAAAAATTACTATTACTTGAAATTAGTTAGCAGCGTCATCCATTATACCCTATAGCAGGATATAAAGAAATAATCTAATAGTAGGTAAACCACGGCATTGAGAACCGAATATACTAGTATTATATGTTATATTAAAGCATATAATCTACTCTAGCTTGAAGCCTGTCATAGCGCAGAAACATAAGTGAACGCGACAGGTTGTGGGTTCGATTCCCATTTGAGAAAATGAAATATCATATATTTTTTTCGCTCTGGTAACCAGTTGAGTTCCACCATTCAACACGCAGTATATAGGAATCGACGGAAAGTGGGAAAAGGAAGCGTGTTACAAATAGGTTATTATGTCTCTACTCTGCCATATATAATATAGCGTGAACCTTAAAAGACACACACACACTCTCACAGAAACAATTTATTCACAATTCCCTACTCTGGCAAGATAGAGTGCGGCGTTGTGTTCCAAATATGCTCGTAGTACAAGTTGTATCAAAAAACATAATAAATTATACTGCTCAGACAAATTTTGAAACTATCAGAAAATCTAGGATAAATTACTTTCACTTCGACCACGAATGTATTACTCTATCTAATAGCTATTATCTTTATGAAATATTTATAGAGTCTATGATAAGGAAAATTGCGTCTTATCGATGTGGTTAAATGAAATAGGACTTCGTTTCTAGGTTTTTTTTTCAATGTCGTCTTTTAGTCTAGAACTAATTTGTAAAACAAAATTATGTATATTTAATACTTTTGTGGGGTTCACTCTTGTAGGTTGGGTTCCCGCACACAGCAGGGTAGGATGAGGTACTTAGTGTCAAGACACTCTATTCCCCACTTTCCGCCGAATTCTGGAGGCATTGCGTGATGACTGGCGGAACTCAGCCGCGCTTTTGCCTCGACACCAGAAGAAAAAAATAAAAATATAAATGTAAGTAAATATTAGAATTCCGTAAGTGACCATAAAATAAAAAGACTGACTGTCTATTTTACCATTTTCTTTTTTTGGATTTAATTTGATACGAGAAATGTGGGTAGCTGAAAAAAAAATAATTTAATTACATACAAAACTGTGCTTTATTTAATTTCCAAATTTAACAACTTTAGAAAAGACAAATAATATAAAAAAAAAATATAACCAAATCAAATTAGAATATTACATTAAAACGAAAAACACAATATAAATTAATAACATTACAAAAGTTATGGTAGAGACGACGCGATGTTTTGAATACGCAACATAAATTATTTTATTTGTCCTTTTATGATCCACTCTTGAATGTGGAGCTTTTTTATTTCTTTGAAGCACTTCCTTTTGCGGTGTTATTTTGAAAGTGAAATCAAGATTAATGTTATATGCGATCGTAAACATTTAGAACATATAATGTTTTTGTGTCTCATTCTACACGCGATTGTTGTGGGTTCGATCTCCAGTTGAAGGAATTGTCAAATTTATACTTTTTCTTTATTGAGTGACTGATAGATAATTCACAGACAAAAGTACTGCACTTACAAAGATGGAATATAGATAGATAAGGCGATGTAGGACAGTCTTAACAGGGTTTTTTTAAGGCAAACCTTACCCATTAAGTTACTTCCGTTGCCCAAATTCCGCCCAATTCTGGACGCATTGAGTGTGGAGTGGCGGAACTCAACGACGCGCTTTACCTCATTACCGGAGCGACAAAACGGTAATGTTAATTATTTCATTTCCTCAAGCTTGCAGTCACACGCTTTAGTCCTTACGCTCCGATTGCCTCACTGGACTAAACTGCTTAACAGAGCACTTCTTAAAATTTCTGTGAAAAGCTAAATACGGGATTTTTCATTTCACTAAACAAACTAAGTTGCCAGCAATGACTAGTAACGTGTACTTATAATGGATTCAAATCCCACGAGAGGGAGTATTTGGCTACAATATGTGTTTACCTGGTTTTGTAAGACAAAGCGCGTTGATACATTCAGATTAGATAGGCATCAAGGGATTTGCGAAAATGAGCTCATAGTAGATGTACTGATTGTATGTCCTGTCAATACGTTCATTTCATTATTTTGTAATCTGTCGAAGTAAATAATGATTCTAGTAATGAATGACGCTAGTAAAATTTGCAAAATATGGTCTTTGAACACGCATAATGACATAATTTACTCTGCTATTAATATTATACAAATAAATCCATCTTTCCGCATACTGACCTCATAGTGACCCTATTAATGAAACGGAAAATCTTAACACTACTCTTTACATCTTTCTATAAATATAGATTCACATATAAATCAACCTTTCCCCTTCATGACACATTTCAGAATTTAGGATCTGATTGTTTTTTTTCGCATCTACAGCACCGTGTGACTGAAATATAAGCTAACTTTATGGATTTTTTTATTCGCGACGAAGTTTCTCAAAATACTCAAACTTTATAAGTAGCAAGGCAGCCAGAGAGAACGGAACACCTTATACTACTTCCTCTGAATACCTTTTCGGCCTCGTCCTCTGTTATTAATCTGTTCATACATGTTCTCATCCTTGTCCTGATATATGTTTTTTACGTGACCTTTCTCAAATTTCATCGATACTGTGTTCTTGGAGCTCAATCGAGGTTCCCTGAAACCTATTTCAAGTAATCTAACATTAACTGATTACATCATTGAAATTTCGATAGTAAAATAAATACTTACTACTTATATCTCAATCTCCTTTAGATCATAACTAAAAAGATACTTTGCAAAAAATATTATAGACTTTATGGAGAACAATTTTATGATACTGGCGAGATAAAAGAAAATAATTCGTGGCAACTTTTGTAAAAGTTGAATACCTTTTAATTAGCTATTTGCGAAGAAATTAAAGACGTTCGCGTTGTTATGTTCTTTAGAAATTTGTTTTGTTATCATTGTGCTTCATGTGATTTACCCAAGCAGTAAGTTACTGTCTCTTTTACTCTTATTATTTTATTACCCTCCTCTTTTACTTAATTTTTAGACAAAATATACCTTATTTTGCAATTTTCTCTATGTAACGTCTCAAATAATAAAATACTTGCAAGAAAATTGAGACATTTGTAGCGCAGCGGCACAACTTCTTACTGTAAACGTCTCGCTTACAGTTGTGTGTTCTATTTCCATTCGAGAAAATGTATTATTACCTTATCCTGGTGATGGCACTATGTCTGGTATCTAAACATAGTACGGCACGAACACGTGTATGAAAAATTAGATGATAAAATAGGGAAAGAAGTGTCTTAACACTAGGTTTCCTTTAACGTGAAATTGAAAGAAATAATGTAAAAAATAGATATTTATTATAAATCTTACGTTTTTCTTATACTAAAAATATAAAGAAATATTTGGCGAAATATTGTATCTCATAAATATTTCGGGGACCCGCTCTGGGAGAGGCTAACTGCCTAATTAAGCTAACTTTTCTTACCTCATGGGCTTCTCGACGCAATTATTGTTGCGGCCAGTCACCTACTGCTATTATTAGGTATAAGGTAAACGAGCATAATATGGACACGAAGTTATCTTTGTGTTTTGTTAAAAAATTGTTCTTGTAATATTTTTAACTATAAAATGTGTTTTTTTGTATACGTATTTTACATACAAACAATAAAAGTAATATATTTCTTTACTTTCACGAAGTCGAAGTAGAAAGTAGCCAGTAAAAAGGAATTACTGTATACCACTGTAATCATCTGGTCCACTGTCTAGAAATGAAAAATAAAATTCATACATAGGTTGGGTTCCATAAACTTTTTACGTGACTTTGTAGTAGCTCGTCCGATGTTATAAAGTTGTAACAACCTTAGCATAATACGAGATATATTTACAAAAACATACTGTAAGTCAAGATCAGAAACTATCTTAGGAAAGAAAAGGTTTCAAATAGAAAAAAAAACATATTTCTTTTGGAAAATCCATTTATTGGTATAGGTACATAACGTTAATTGTTTCAAAGTACCACCCACTGTACCCGCTGTTATAGTGCCTGAGGTAAGGCACTTAGAATGTATCATCTGTCATATATTTATATTCAGGCCAGTCGTGTCACAGTGCCACAAGCGTGTGATTGTCAAAGCGACAGGCTATGAGTTCGATTCCCACTCGAAAAAATTATATATTTAATATTTTCGCTCTAGTGTCGGGGATAAATGTGGCGTTGAATTCCGCTACTCAACAACCAATGGCTATAGAATTTGGCTAAAAGAGGGGAGCGGAGTGTCTTAACGCTAAGCTCATTCCTACCCTGCTATATGCGGGATAGAGCGTGAAACTGAAACATAATCGTCATATATAGCTATAAGTTATAGCTTGTGATTACATAAAATAATCAACCAATACAAATACTTATTTTAAGAGAGCGAATATTTAATTTATAATTTCAAAGTGTTAATCACAAATTAAGGATTATGAACATATTGAAAATTCATTTAAAATACTGAACGTAGAAAAAATTGGTGAGATTTTACAAGTAAGTATATCGTTATTAATAAATCTTCAACTCATTTTCTCGAACCGCTTCAATTTATATTATATTGTATTAGTCTTAGAATAGAATGATTATTTTTAGAAATGTTTATTATTTTGTTAACTAAACTAATTTATATATAATTAATATTACTCCTGTTATCTAAGTACCTTGTGGTGCAGCGGCACAGTGACTGACTATAAGTTTGATTTCTGCTCGGGTGAATAAATGGAAATGGTTTCGTCTCTCAATATATCACAAAAATTAGGCAGTAAGTAATTAAAAAAATTGCTCCACTGCGCCACGAAACTTCTGAATTATAAAAGATCATAAATTATATTGTTATTTAAAGATAGTTTGAACTATATTATAAATATCATTTTGGAGGCCAGTCGTGGCGCAGCGGCACGAGGTGTGACTGTAAAACCGACTGGTTGTGGGTTCGATCCCCACTAGAGGAGACGAAATATTTATTTAAATTTATATTTCCATTTCTTCGCTCTGTTGAGGTTGAGCGTGGCGTTGAGTTCTGCCACTCAACACGCAATGCCTCCAGAATTCGGCAGAAAGTGGGGAACGGAGTGTCTTAACACTAGGTTCCCTCTGCCTACCCTCTGCTGTGTGCGGGATACAGCGTGAAGCTTTAAAAAAAAATTTGAACATAGCAGTAAAATGATATATATTAGGTTGGTTCCTTTACCTTACCAGAGTTTAATGTAAAGGCCTATTAATATACAGCCGAGAGGAAAAAACGCCTTTGTTCTTTCATTTTGGTTTTCAGGTAAATCCCAGATGACCTATATTCTTTTAGGTGATTACTTAATATACTATATATCATTTACCATCTTACAGTACAAGGTAGATGGTTGTGGGTTCATTGAATATTCATGGAATGTTTACTTTACATATTATTTTTGATCTGTTATAAGTAAAATACATTGGGTTAATAAAATGGATTACGTCCTTCATTATGAAGATAAACATAAATCCTAAAAACACACGATATGAAAATAAAATTCGGCTACCTCTACCTACCTAGCGCGAGAAAAATATTTTAATTAACTTAAAATCCTAATATAAGACAACAGCAACACAGGAAACTTCGTCTTCGTGAGCTATAAAACGTAAAAACCCGTTTTTTACCGTTCCCGCGTCAATTTCAAGAAATCCTTCCTAAATGCTTCACTGCACTCCAGAAGGACATCGCGTACCAAATTTCAGCGTTCTACGCCGAATAGTTTGGGCTAGGATTACTTCCGGCTTCGTCTCCAGCAACACATGGAAATAAGCAAGAGATTTGTATGAAACGTTTGTACGACATGTTCTACGGGCATGAACTACTGTTCCCAGTCACAGGTACAATGGGTTATATTGAAATGTGATATTTATGTCAAAAAGATATTTTCAACTTCAAGCAGTAGATCCTGGGATCAGCGCGTTCAACCAAATTCACTCTAGCATTTTTTTAACTTCACGCTGTATCTCGCGTATGGTAGGCAGAGGGAACCAGGGAACCTAGTGTTATGACACTCCGCTTTTGTTTCCACTTTCCGCCGAATTCTGAACGCAGCGTGTGTTGAGTGGCGGAATACAATGTTGCGCTTTGTCTTGCGTTACCAGAGCAAGAAAATTAAAATATTAAATATATGATTTCCTCGAATGGCATAGAACCAACAACCTGCCGCGCTTACAATCATATGCTTACGATTCTGCGCCACAACTGGCCTCAACTATAGCTTTATAATTAGAATAAATATAGATAAAAAAATCTTATATCTATATTCCTGTGCTACCCTAACCGCTATAAAGCCTTTACCCAAACGAATCGCCAATGAATACTTGGCCCCGAACATATATCACCCACAAGAAGCGAACTCTCGACAAGCCAGCGCTAACATATGTGCTCCGTATCGATATTCTATTGGGATGTTTTCCTTCTGTAAAAGCGTTTTATTCGAGTTTTATATAAAAGTTTCTTTAAAATTTTATTTTGTAAGAATTGTAAGTGAGTTGAAATGTTTATTGTTCATATATTTTCTATATTTCTTATATTCAAGAGAATAAAAAAAGTAATTTTAGTGACAATTTTTTTTAACTTCACGCTATAATCCTGAATGTACATAATATATAATGTAGATAAGTGCTAGTAATCAGAACTCTTTGACGGTTTAAAAGAGATACAGATTCATCTCTCGTTTCGTTTAAATTTTAAAGATTTTCTAAAATTATTTTTAGTAAATTGGTATTGATTATATTGTCTTTTGTATTTTATTTTGAGGCAATTACACTTGAATGACCGGAATTCAAGTCGATTGATTCAGACAAGAAATAACCTTTGTATTTTATCCCCAAAATGCGCTCTTCAATTGCGCCGATGGTCTAATACAAATATTGGCTTATATGATTGGGTTATCTTGGATTCGAATCCGAGAGTTACTTACTTATTTTAACTCTATATGTTTTTTACAGATACATTTATTCAATCATAATCATATCGTAAGTAATATATTTTCTTTGAAGCTCACCCTGTGTCCCACATATAGCATAGGGCAGGGTTTAAGAGTTCTTCGTTTTCCAACACAATATTCAAAACATTGCATGTTCAGTGATGGAATTAAACACCGCAACTTATCTTGACACTAGGTAATCAATTTCTCTTGATGTGAGTCAAACCTACAGCCGTAGCTTTTACAGTCAAGCGGTGTGCCTCTGAGCCACAGCGGGCTTAGTATTTTTTTTACTTTATTTATCGAATGATAATTTATTTTGACCTACTGACCATTTATATACATAACATATATTAAAAAATAGGTATATTCTTTTTTTATTTATACGCTGTTGATTTTAAAATTGCACATTGATTGAAATCTTATTTAACGCGATAATTTAACTAATCAAAGCGAAAAATACAAACTACAAAAGTAAAATAATTCCCACAACTAAAAATGAACCGACAACCACCACGTTTACAGTCTACTCTACTCCAATCCGGCCACACACTAACTACAATCTATCTCAGATCCTAGCTATTATATGGCCCGATCCATAAACCAATACTATTTATCAGTCGAGTACGAACTAAGCAAATGCTAAACCGTTATCAGATAATTCTGACACGCTTTTACAACCGACGAGTTGTTTTCTCTACCGCTTGGAGTTACGCCAGCTTGTGATAAACGTAGCTTATATTTCTATATTCCATAAAGATAAACTTTTAAAGCTTATTTTATATAATATACTAACTTTCTACATTTTCTGTCGTGGCGCAGTGGCATAAGAGTGTCACCGTAAACACAACAGGCTGTGGATTCGAGTGCCAATCGAGGAAACGAAATGTTTTATATTTTCACTTCTTCGCTCTCATGCAAACACGCAATCTAGAATTCGGTGGAAAAAGGGGAACGAAAGTATGCTCATGGGAACAGTATCCTCACGCAAGGTTCCCAGGGAGGCTAGGGAGGCCATCACACTTTATATAAATTTCGAAAAAACCACCGATCCAGAAGCAGATCAAGCGTGGCAAGTGCAACTACATAGACCATATACTCCGTTGTGGACCTTATCATATACCGAATTAAGCAACTTCTCAATACTCAATTTTAGACGAAGCAAAAAAGAGTGCCAAGACATTAAGCAAAGTTCAAGCCTGTGGATACCCTCTGCCCCAACTTGGGATATTAATGTCAATTTAGACTTGGTCTCAATGTTTGTGCGTTAGATCCACAAAATGTGCAATAAATATATATTATTTTATATGTTTTTTTGAGCTTCGTGCTGTATCCCGCACAAATAAGGCCTGATAGAACCTGAGTACCTAGTATTATGACATTCCGTTCCCCATTGAGTCACTTTCGTTCCCCACTTTCCGCTAAATTCTTAAGGCATTGCATGCAGAGCTCCACGCCACGCTTCACTAGAGCGAAATGAAAATATTAAACATTTCATTTCCACAACAACAACCACACGTTTACAATAACATACTTGTTTTTACAACAACTACACATCGCAAAAAAGTTCAAACAATCTGCTGAAAGTACCAAACTGTGTTTTACACTAGGTTGCCTCTGCCTACCCTGTTATATAGGCATACAGCGTGAAGCTGTATTTAAAATATAACCATTACAAACGAACTACCATTCCGTATTACGAACTACATTTCAATTTCTTTTGCAGCAAGAAAATATCAAGGAAAACTTTATTGTTTAAAAAAATAAAGTTCACGGAAATAAAACAGTGTTTGAGACCAGTGTGCTGTTTTTTGTGAAGAAACTTTGCGAGTTAAAGTTCTATACCGCTGGAACAACCTGAACTTTTTATAAGCTTTGTTTACTTGTATGTATATTATTTTGTTTTGTTATTTTGTGTTCCGTATCTTAAAAGTTAAAAACGAGAACGGCAGTTCCTATATGACCACTTTGTTGTCTGTCTGTCCGTCTGTCAAAATCATTTATTTAAATATCGCGTGGAGATATAAAAATGAAATTATTACCAAATATTGCAGTCTATGGTCTAAGCTAAGCTTCTAAGTCAATATAATCAAAGAGAGTTAGGAGCTTTCATGCTTCAATTTTGCTGCACTTTGTGTGAAATTAGGTACTAGAATACCGAAAAAAATTTTTCATTCGGGGAAATGATTATAATGTCAATAAACAGTGCGACAGTATCCTACTGTAAATGCGTATATTGTGGGTTTGTTCTCCAAGCATTCTCGAAGCAGTTCCTGCTTTGACGATTGTATTTAAAGGACTTTCATTTTGCAAATATTTAGTATTTTCTTCTTCAGAAAGACGAAGTTGTTGAGTTGAGAATACACAATAAATAAAAAAAAAATCTGCTTCACGCTACACAGCAGAGGTAGGCAGAGGGAACCTAGTATTAAGCATTCCGTTCCCCACTTTCTGCCGAATTCTGGAGGCATTGCGTGTTGAGTGGCAGAATTCAACGGCTCAAAAATACCTTTAAAGTCCGATACTAAATCAACAAAGTAATCTTACTGTGTACATATAAAATATTTTTATATGAAATATGAAACTCAATATCTCACAATAGAAAGAGGTAATACAATATAAACAGCGATATTATGAAACTGCAAACTTCAATGTGCATTTGGAGGACTTCCATCAAATTGTGTTTTACTTTTCTATTGTATATTATAACTAGCTTTTATCTACAGCTTCACCTTATGGGTGTTATATGACATGATGTAAGTATGGGAGGTAGCTCTGACTCCAGATCAGGAACGGAGGTCAGTAGCTCTAGGTTAGGCACCTGCTATTAAGAAAGACAAATAATTTAAAGCGTAGAGATATTGGATATAAAGTTCAAACCGATATAGTAAAATTTATTAAAAAATAATGGACGTTGCTCATTGCTCACTGAAGAATAAAAGATATAGAAAAAATCATAGATATTTTTTTTATTATAGTACTTGTGCTCTTTGTAAGATATTCTTGATTTCCTTAAAGAAAAATCACTATTACAAAACTTTTTTTAATATTGTTATACTAAAAAAGTTGTATTTTAATAAATGATTGTCCATCGAGACAACTAAAGTAGTTAATGCATTATCTTACAGATTAGGTTCTAATAGTATAAGTACCCTGCTAATAGTATATAATACGAGATGCAATTTTAAGTTAAGCCAAAAAAAATTAACAATATGTAATACCTAAAAAGAAAGTACTATAAAATGAAGAAGTAAAGAAAATTCAGTACTTTTATTATTTTTTGGCCTTATTTTAAATTTAAAATATGACCTAAATACAGGTACGTAATGCTGAATACAAATTTCATAATTTTCAGCTAAAGCTGCATTTACAGTTTTTATAAAAGCCTTCGTATATATTTATTACAAATTCATACTATAAAATATATATTAAAAATAATCAAGAGTTCGTTGGCGCTGGGGCACAAGCGTATGACTGCAAACGGCGATCCGGTTGCGGATTCCATTCCCACTCGAGAAAATGAAATATTTAATATTTTTATTATTATAATTCTTATGTCAGCTTCACGCTGACCCAACTTAAAATCAAATCTGCACCAAGCTAACAAGATTCTCAAGATCATCTTAAGATTCTTGTAGATAAGGAAATTTCAATAACAATAGTCCAGAACTTTAATGTTTTAGTTGAAAGCAAACTTGGGGACGGACTTCAACTTGCTCTGTGGGTTTCTGTAAAAGGATCTAAGCTTATAGTTGGGAAAACAGATTTTTCTTGCAAAAATTATCGAAATATTTATATCATTGAATAGGAACGAATAATCAAAACCTATTTATGACTAGTCTTTGCCCGAAAAGGAATGGAAACGAAGTGTCTTAACACTAGGTTCCCAGGTTCCCACTCCCCCGCATGATGCGGAATACAGCGTAAAACTAGACAAAAATCGACCAAAAAAATTTTATAGCCTTAATTATATAAGCCTTTAAAAAAGTCCGCCGGAAAGTTGGGAACGAAGTGTCTTAACACTAGGTTCCCTTAACCTACCCTGCCATATAAGCTGAATAAATTATTTAATTATTATTTTTAACACCTATTATATTTATTGTATCTAATGACACGAGTCGTATATCACAATTTGAGAGTACCGGAAATATAATAAACTCGAAAAAATCTGAAATGTTTGTGGAGCAATGTTTGTTTGTCAGTAAACCTAATACCCGTCTAATTTACATTTCAAACACCCCATTCCCAGCTTTCTGTTTAATTTTTAAAACATAGCGTTCACTCAACGTCGTGCTTTGTCTTTTTTTTTTAAATTTCACGCTGTGTCCCAGACACATCGGAAAAGTCAAAGTTAACCTGGGAACCCAGTATTACAATACTCCATTTAGTTCCCATTAAGACAATTCCATTTCCTACTTTCCGCCAAATAATGGAGGTTTTGCGTGTTTAGTATCACAAAAAAATGGATTTTGCACCCACAACCATCAATATTACAGTCGGACGACCTAATGACTTTCATCGACGTTATCGGATTACAAGTGAAATAAAGATGAGATTATTTACAAACTGACCTCAAAAGTAATTTGAAACTTATTATTTTCTTATATCGAAACTTCAGGTTTTGGATGATGAAAAAATATGTTCGAAGAAAACTTTATTTATTTGTAAGGAAATATACTGGAAATAAAAATATATATTATATTAATATGAAATAATTATTTTTTATTCATTAGTTTAGATAAGTACATTTAGATATTTACTAACGTTTTTCCTTGTTTTAAATGTAACAAACATTTATTAAAAAAATATGAATTTTAATGAATTGCTGCGGAAACTGAATCCCTTCTTGTGACATAAGCTACTTGAAAACAAGTTCTAAATACTTAAAATGTTAACGAGATCTTAGCTTAACAATTTTATTACGAAATTACATTTATACATAATTCATTTAAACAGTATAAAATAAGACATAACATATCACATAAATGCTGTTTGAGTGAAAGAAAAACAATTAGATAGTAAACCTCGATTATTCTTATTCATCCAAGTAAAAAGAAAACGAGTAATGTGTATTTTACAAGAATCATTTCAATCTACATTTGTGTCCTTCATATCTTGTTAACCAATATGTCTACATACATAAAAATATTTTTTTAACTCTACGCTTTATCCCTCACATAGCAGGAAAACATATACTTAGGTAACTTTACCAAGAGATCTAATATGAATACACTCCATTTTTCGTTTCACATTAGAGCCTCACTCATTGCGTGTTAAGTGGCCGGCGTAGAGTAGGAAGCGAAGAAGCTTTCCTCTGCTTACAATGCTATATGCGGGATATAGCGTGAAGCAGTAAATAAAAATAAATAAAAATTGTATACTAAACCATATGAACTAACTCCTTTGATACAGTAACAGAATAAAAATCGCAATCCCGAAACACGAAGTAGATTTCAGGAAACTCAACAAATGTTATTTCGTAGCACGTAAATTGCCAGCGTAGACGTACGTAGCTCCCGCGGGAGCGGTGCTACGGCGTAGCGCGATCACTACTACTACAATCGATTTCTTTATGGTTAAGATAAAAATTGTTTATTATGGTTAAGATTAAAATATTTAAAGATTTGAATCGTATGTAATTTTGAACAGAAAATGTTTTCAAAACACAAAGATTTTACAGTGTTTTTGTTGCAAGCATTATTTATAAATACATTTTATAGTGTATTAATATTTTTTATAAATACATTTTATCTGTAATTCTTTTATGGGACAATGTGAACGTTTTAACAACAGGATCCCAGAAAACGTCAGAGAATTTTCTATACCACGATTTAAAAAATGTGAAAGGAGTTTGTGTGTTAAAAGTTATTACCAAATTAATGATTTTATAAATGATGTTCAAGTGCGCTTCAAGGGTATCACTGTCACAAAAAATTGTATATGTATTCACATAAAATTTATTTAAAAAAAATAAGTCCCGCTTTGGTTTTTGCGCCAGTTCTTCTCAGGTCTGAGGCATTAACTTTAGCGAACTGGTGGTAAATTATTTGACGTTCAAAAAATGAAGCATGTAGCTTCCTATCTTGAATAAAATTATTCGACTTTGACTTTGATTTTATCTCATACATGTACTTCCGACTCATATACGAGACAGTCGAGGCGCAGGGGCACATGTGTGCAATTATAAACGGGACGGTTGTGGGTTCGACTCTAACTTGAGAAATGAAATATTTGACATTTTTATTTACTCGATCTGCTAACAAGATAAAGTTCAGTACCACTACAACGTGTCTCCAACAATTGGGCGTTTCGTATGGAACAGAGTATCTAAAAACTATGTTTAGTCTGACTACCCTGATATGTGCAAAAAATATCATGGATTTATGTATATACAAATATCTTCTTTTTCTTCTTTCTGCACATTTAAGGTTATTTAGCAGTTTTCATATTATATTTCATTTCCTCGAGTGAAAATCGAGCCCACGATCGGTCCCGTCTAACAGTCGTTCGCTAGTGCACCTGAGCCACAACTGGCTGAATGGCCAGTTGTGGCTCTAAAATAATGTACCAAAGCCCAAATTAATAAATCGACTTGCAACGACAACGCGACTCACTCATCATAATGTGTCAAATTAAGCATCATTTCACGTTTTCCGTGTTCTAATTTTTGTATAAATTTACTCTAACTCTCCGATGGGTGCACTTAGAGAGCTTAATTAAAGGTTAACTAATTTTAATCTGCGTTTGCGTTACTGAGTTAATGATAAGTAAAACACATTCGAATCTAAATAGCAAAGAACGTTGGATTTTATTATATGATTTCCTTGAAGAATATAAAAAAAAAATCCCACAGGAGAAACAGAATTATTGTCAATGAATATTTTCATTTATTCGCCAAACAAGTAATGCCTTGAAAATTCGGCGGAAAGTGGAGAACGGAGTGTCTTAACACTAAGTTCCCCCTGCCTACCCTGCAATATGCCCACATATTGCAGGGTAGGCAGGGGGAATTCAGCGTGAAGTTAAAAAAAAGAAAAAAAATCCTATTGATAAACTGAAACTCATATCCATTTTTATTACACAAGTCGCTCTTATATAAATATTAAACCTAAATAGATACAAAAGGTAATTTCTTAACCAATTAAAAGTCAATTATGATAAGAAGAAGCTTGGGGGTGACAGTTAATGGGCGTTCGGCAAAAAAGAGCTTAGACACTAATATTGTCCTGTCATCTTGCTCTTAGAAAGGCGGCGGTCATGATATTTTTAATTCAAAAATGTAATAATGAAATTTGGTACAAAAGTGAGGCCGTCCTAGGACAGTGTTTAATTGTAAACACGATGGTCATCAGTTTAATTATCTCTCAGGGGAATTAATTATTTTAATTTCCCTGATCTGATAAGATACTAAGATAGCACCCAGCGCGTGTGGTTATAAATCTTAAATCTGGGTAGGAATCGCGAGTGTCTTAATACTAGTTTTTCTCAGCCTACATATCCTAAAACATAGATTCATCCCTTCATTAAGGCCGTCTTGGCCAGTGGCACAAGAGTGTGACTGTAAATGAGACAGCAGTGGGTTTAACTCCCACTAGGAAGTTCATTACCGTCACTCAACACACAATTCTGTGAGAATTCGGCGTAAAGTGAGGAACGTAAGTGTCTTAATGGGAAAAAAATCTCCTTAGAATAGGTTCTTGTCCTACCTCTACTAATACAGCGTTAAGCTAAAAAACACTTCATACTTTACTATCTATTATTACAGTAACTTAAGGTAAAGAATAAATTTAGTATAATGTATGGTCAAACTCTCCGTATAATGTATGTGTGAAAACAAAATAAACAGACGAACAGTTTTACATCAAAGAGTTCGATAGAATCCTGTATAATTACGGAACTAAACTTATAACATCGCTCTACAATCTCAAAGTTAAACAAGTTCCTTCATAAATATGTATTAAACGGTCGTAGATTCGGATACCGAAAATCTTGTATAATGTATAATAGAATATGTAGACCTTTCATATAATGTGAACTAGCGTTTACCTGCTGCTTGGCCCACGTGATCAAATAGAAATAATCAAAAATATGACACATTTTGATATATTCTGCATGCGTGGAAATCGTTAGGTTCTCGTGGTGTTCTCATACTTATTTACCTTTTTAATCATATCTCGAACACTAGACAGATGCTACACTAGTGTCGGCTTAGCATCGAATTTTTACAAACTCATATCGTCTTCATACGCTTGCTTTGATATTTAATAAAGTAAGTGAATGTATACTTAGCCGTTACTCGTACTGTAACTGATATCCCAAACACCTTTTAAAATATTATTTAATAAATAATGCCTTGGTTCGTGATGTGTCTAGTGGTTAGAACCGTTTATAGTTGTGATCGTGAAGAACCCAAAATCTTTAGAGATTCAGAGGAAACAATGTTAAGAATTTCATATTTTGCCATTAGAAGGTATCGCTTTAATAAGATCTTTGCCATCAGAAGTTGTTCTTGTGTCAGTTATTTAGATAACTGTAGACTCGACAATATAACATTGTCATAACTCGAAGCTCGTCCGAAGAAAATCCAAGAGCGCGTCCTATCTTCCTCTCCACTATAACTGCGAACTAGTTATAATAAAAGGAAGAAAGAGTACGGGCCCCTCCCCGCCCCTACACCGTGAATTCCTACCAGAC
>JAATLQ010032390.1:0-14049 GCA_013421005.1 Heliconius erato x Heliconius himera | reverse complement strand
TAAGATCTCTGGATCTACTGGTCCGATGATGATGTAATATTATGGTGTACGTATTAGTTAGTCTTAAATAGCGAAATAACTATAATAATGAACGCCATCGAAGCATGTAGTAAAACATATGTCAGTACATTGTATGGAAGAAATGTTCTATTTTATTAGTTCTAAAAAAAGATGGTACGATATATCTATCTCTTATAAATAAGTCACAATAAGATATTTTGTGATAAAAAAATAATTGAAAATTGCAAGGTGATATTTCAACGTTTTTTATTTGATAAAGATATTGAAACTTACGAGCGAAAGTTATTCCATCATCAAGGATTTTTTATAAAGAAATGCTTTGTCTTTTATAGCATGTAATTTGAACGTATACTTTTTGAGAAAATATAAATTTTAGATAATTCAACGCTCCGTTTACGGCCGCAAGTGTAGGCATGAGTCCAGCAGGGGGCGCCCTTGCCGCCAATTTCATCCTCGCAAGCAGCCATGTTAGTGCTTGCAGTTTCTCAAAATTATTGAATGTATAAATTATTATAATTATGAAATTTATATTGATTATCTTATGGAAAATGCAGGATAATAAAACAGTTATAAGTGGTATGCGAGCGAAGCCGCGAATGGGCCGCTAGTGATTATATATTTATAGATCTACTTCTTAATGACAGGCAGACTTTTCCAAAAATAACTTATATATTTCTTTTAGTTTCACGCTGTCACTCGCATAAAGCAGGTTAGGAAGAAAGAATCCAGTGGTAAGACACTGCGTTCTCCACTTTACGCTCAATTTTGGAAATATTGCGTGAACACAAAACGCAACGCTGCCCTTTGTCTTGTTACCTGAGCGAGGAATGAAAAGGATAATAATTAATTACCACGAATGAGGATCGAATCGACAACCTTCGCGTTTATAATCAAGCGCTGTGCCGCTGCGCCACAACGGACTCATACATATTACAATAAGATAACTTAAAAAAATATTAAAACATTTCAATAATACTTTAAGGTCAAATACTGCAAAGGAAAATGAAGATTTTAGAACGACGTATGGCCCATCTCTTACTAAACGAGGCATACCAATACCACATTTTGACGACCTTAAATACAACGCATCCCTGATGCTTGGGAACTCTGATATCCTCGTTGGTGATGGTATAGCTTTACCGCAGAACTACAAACACATTGGTGGATATCATTTCAAAGATACTGTTGATCCTTTGCCTAAGGTACTTTATTTTTTTTTCTCAGTTTTACGCTTTTTACCATGCAGCTGGGTAGGATGTGAGAATATATTGTTAAAACACTCCGATTCCTCATTTCAAATCATTGGGGGGTCCCCAAATGCTCTGTGAAAGGCTTGATACTTTGGCCTTACCCAGAGACGTCTCCCCTCGCTGTGCGTTCTCTACCGCATTTATTATGGAGAGTGTCCTGAAGAACTGTTTCACCTGTTACCTGCCGCCGAGTTTTCTAACCGCACAGTACGTCTGAAGCTCAAATACCATCCACACCACCTGTGCGTTTTCATAGGAACTTCCACGCACCACGAAACTGTGAAATGGCCTATCTGAGGCAGGTCGATACAATATTGGTACCTTCAAAAAGCGCGTCTATCTCCACCTTAAAGGCCGGCAACGCACCTGTAGCTCGTGTGGTGTTGCGCGGGGTCGTGGGCGGCGGTGATCACTTGCCATCAGGTTACAGAAAAAAAAAATTACAAGCTTGTCGCAAGATTTACTTGTGTAAATAAACAAATATAGTCCTCGAGGCTTACGATGCTTTGTATTTGCGTGAGTAATCACCAAAAGGAGAGCCAGAAAATATTAAAATTTAAACACGTGACATCACTACCAGTACAAGAGGTGTAGTGACGTCCAATAAGAGATGCGCCATGCCTCGGGGCGGTAACTAGAAAGCAACATTAACCGGTTTAAATCAAGCAAGGGTTGGCACATGTGACCGTCACACAGTGAGGCCGATGCAACCAAAAAGTGCCGTAAATTAAAAAATTTAAAATTATTTTAGGGTGTCCTCATTATATCACTTATTAAGCATACTACCCAAGGTATCATTTATGTAGACACTAACAAAATGCTTTATAAAGAAGTCTGACGACGCGTCGTCTCACCTATACTATCTATGTACACTCAGCTTATGCCTCGCGGACTGTAAATTAAGTCACAACCTGGTCAACAACTAAATAAATATCTGATGAAAAGCGGACTTAAATAAATACGAGCAATAAAATTAATATTAACTGTTAACTTAGATTTTTTTTATTGAAACTGTTTACTTAATAAATATATACTTGATATATTATGTTATAATTATTATGCCGTATAATAACCGTCTGTAATAACACTGTCGTAAAAACTATAATAATACACATTATACAGTAGGAAAAAAAATGTATTTTTTTTGTTGAGTTGTTTGGTAATGGTTAGACTGGTTTGTTTTTTTGTGCTAAAAAAAGTAAAAGGTCAAAGTATTACTCGTGTATTCCTATGTTACTAAGTTTTTTTACTCTTATTGAGAATTAGCGGCTCATTGCGGCTTCGCCCGCATACCACCTATAATATAATATGCAGCATATTTCAACAGATTGATTCAATCACCATCGCTCTGGCGCAACCGATTGACAGAACATTTTTCTACTTTTTGTGAAACTTTCTTTTAAATGAGATATAGAATTTCTATTAAATATTAATATTTAAAAAGCACTATAGCGATGACACGAATACACCCGTTTTGGAGATTGACCCAGATATATATTGTCGCTGACTTTTTTTTAGACCTAATAAAATTGAATAATCTTGTCATACAACGACTGATATATAATTAACTAGTTTTGCAAATGGCGTTCCTTATTATTGTTATTTCGTTATTTGTAGCTAAGTAAGAGTTACACCGCACTTCTGAAGAATGTAGCTAAAAACAAAGTAAATCGGACCAGTAGATCCAGAGATCTTAGCGTTTAAACAAACAAACAAACGAACGAACGAACGAACAAACAAACTCTTTCGTCTTATTATATTAGTATACTCGTAGATAAGAGTATTCTAAAATGTAACATTCAAAAAAAGGGGGCTGTAGTGGCGTTTGAGTACAAACGTAATAGTTATGGGAATTTAATTGTATTTTCTTTTTACAATTTTCTCACTTTCGTAACAAGACAAAGCGCGGTGTTGAGTTCCGCCACTCAACATGGCTAAAAAATAAGGTAAATAGTGGAGAATGAAGTCTTAACAGTAGGTTCACTCTGCCTACTCTGGTAAGCCGGGTACATCGTGACGCTTAAAAAAAATACCATCGTTGCAAAGTTCCATGGGTCAATTATCATTTTAAAGAACCTATCATTTTGAATTTGAAGCAGCAGCATGATATTGATATTTTGGCAAGACAACATTTAAATTACGTGATTCTTGTACTAATATAATTTATATTGTGAGTACAATGAGTATATCTATTTAGATAAGTCGCGGCGTCGAGTTCTGCCACTCAACACGCAGTTTCCCAAATTCGGAAGGAACACCGAGAAGGAACCTATACCATACATATTTAAGTAAACAATTGTCTTATTAGTAATTTTCATATATTTTTTTACTTTCACTTACTCACTTATAGGATTTGCAAGAAATCATGGACAATGCCAAGGATGGTGTAATATACTTCAGTTTGGGCTCTAACCTAAGGAGCGTCGACATTCCAGATAAGGTCAAAATTGACCTTCTGCAAGTATTTAGTAGACTAAAACAGACAGTGATCTGGAAACTGGAACAAGTTTTACCAAATCTACCTAAGAATGTTCACATATTGCCGTGGGCGCCACAGCCTAGTATATTGGGTAGATATTTATGAACTTATTTTAAAAATATATATATATATATATATATATATACCGATTTTGGTAAAATTTCAATGTTTCTCTAAATACGAATATAACACGACTTAACGACACGAATTTAAATAAAAAAAAATCTTTCCATATAATTTTTAATTCCCGAAAAAATTATGTTTAAACATACAGATATTTAAGAAATTTAACCCACGTCCTTAAAAGCCTAAACAGATCGATCACACTAAAATACTATCCATTATCTAAGTCTTATAAAATATACACATAAATATGTCGAAATAATAACAGCATTTTATGAAGTCGTTTAAAATTGGATTAACATTAAGTGATATATTGTTTATCTTATTTCTCGTTCATACAATAAACGAAGTACTACATACATTATTAAATATAAAATATTATATTTTTTTACAGCTCATCCAAACTGTGTTTTATTCGTAACACACGGTGGTCTACTTTCAATCCTCGAGACACTTCGGGTCGGGCTGCCTATTATAGGAATACCATTTTTTGCTGATCAATATATGAATATAAACAGAGTTGTTGCCAAAGGTTATGGAAAACGTATCGATTTTAATGATAATTCACCGAACGAAATGAAGGAAGCTATAAGAGAAATACTAGAGGATCCAAGGTAAAATATCAATACTTAAAAAAAATAAATCAACTTCACGCTGTATCCCGCACACAGCAGGGTAGGCAGAGGGAACCTAGTGTAAGACACTCCGTTCCCCACTTTCTGCCGAATTCTCTTCTCGACACCAGAGCGAAGAAATAGAAATATAAATTTAAGTAAATATTTCATCTCCTCGAGTGGGGATCGAACCCACAACCAGTCGGTTTTACAGTCACACCTCGTACCGCTGCGCCACGACCGCTTCAATACTTATAGTACAGAAATTTTCTTTTCATCCTTACGCCATTTAATCTTTAATATGATATGTTTGACTAAACGTCTGGTGTAGATTCCATATCCCTCTCATGGTAATCTTCGTTTCATATGATTTTGTACAGTATCAGAGGCCGTCGTAGCGCCATCGCACAACGTGTGCCTGTAAACAAGACGGCTGGTAATTCGAATCCTACTCTGGGGAATTAATTATTTTCATTTCTTCGCACTGTGTTACTAGAAAAAGCGGGGCTGTAACTTCCGCCGCACTCAACTAAAATTTAGTGACTAACAAAGTGGAAACCTAGTGGTGAACCACTAGGGAACCTAATGGTGAACCATTAGGGAACCTAAAGGTGAACCATTAGTGCGGCAGAGGGAACCTACTGGTGAACCAAGGTGGTTCCCTCTGCCTGCCGTGCTATATGCGGAGTACAGCGTGAAGCTAAAAAAAATATATCAAACAGAGCGACAATAGAAGAATCAATCGATGTATCTATAAGATATAGGCTATCGTAATAACGTGGATGACGTGTGAAAATTTATCTTTTACGCATATCTATCAATATCTTTCTATTTATCTTCAAGTCTAAAAATGCTTGATCATGAACTAGACAAATCTAAAATAGTATAGCGATAAAACAACTGATAATAAATATTTAGGTTTAATTTATGGTAAAAAATATATACATTAATATTTAAGTTATCGCCCAGAAATAAAATGAGGAATTTTTAGCAAAAATCACGGTATTTGAGGAGATACTGCGTATTTTACGCCCAATTTCAGAAACATTTTATGTCACGCTGGGGAAATCAAGTTCATTCATTCCCCTGACTGATGTAACCCACAGTCAACGTGTTTTTGGTCAGAGCTATCTCACTGAGCCACGATGGCCTCTATCTTATTAATAATAGCATGTTTCTAGATTATAATGTTTCCTGTTAATAATATCTTCTAAAGTAGGTATTATAATTATTATAAAATCTGGAATGGCAAGAAAATTACGCTATTGTTCGACGTTTTTTTTAATGATTTACGCACGATAGTGACTCTACATGATAACGTTATAAGAAAACATTTTTTTTATCTTAAATTATACATATTAATTACAAGTTATTGAGGACAGTCGTGACACAGGGACCCAAGTGTGCGACTGTAAACGAGCCAGGTTGTGAGTTCGATTCCCATTCAAGGAAAGTAAATATTTTATATTTTCATTTCCTCGCTCTGGTGTAGAGGCGAAGCGCAGTTTCCGCAAGTCATTACGGAGTTCCGGCAGTCATTACGCAATGCCCCCAGAATTAAATAACGGAAATTTGTGAGAGGATTGCTTGAAATTCAAAAAAGTGGTTAACCACCACAGGTGTTTCACGTTTAAAAGCCAACGCAAGCAAAGTGGGGTTCGAACCCACAACCAGTCCACCCACTTGTGCCCCTGCGCCACGATTGGTATCAATTTTGTATTTATTTTGACATAGCATCGATTTCATTTCAGCTATCGAGTACGCGCAAAAGCACTATCGAAGGCATTCAACGACAGAATAGTACCTCCCGGAAAGGAGCTAGTACATTGGGTAGAACACGTTGTCAAGACCAATGGAGCCTCACATTTAAAATCATCGGCACTCCACGTAAGCTGGTATAGGAAGATATATTTAGATTTGTTATGTATTATTATATTAGCCATAGTCCTTATAGTGGCAGTGCTGAAATATTTATTGAATACGTTTAAAGTAAATATAATGAAAGATAAGAAGAAATTGTCATGATAACTCTACCTTAAGTAAATCGAAATGTATTTTTTTAATGTATTTAGATTTTATTTTGTTTAAGTTTATTCGTCTTATAAGTGATGAACCACTCCTTTAGTTCTATTTCCAAATTGTATAATATGTAAGTAAAAATCGCGAATTTGGTGCAACAATGACTTATTTGCAATTTTCAAAATAATATAGGAGACACGATCAAAGTTTATATAATTATAATATTTTTGCATACAATGAACTACTTATGTTTTAGGTTGGTTGTGTTGTTTCTTTTATAGGAACCTAGTGTTAAGATACTCCGTTTCCATTAAGATACTTCTGTTTTTGCGGAATTCTGGAAGCGTTGCTTGTTGACTCGCAGTACTCAACGCCTTGTTACCGGGGTGAGGAAATAAATATATATTAAATATTTCATTTCGTCGAGTGGGAATCGAACCCACAACCTGTCACGTTTACAGTTGCACGCTTGTGCCTCTAAGCCAGGACCTGTTTGTCCTCCACTTGACCAAATCAGAATATTGGAAATAAAGAAATGATATTATTTATTTAGATAGTTATTATTATTTGATGTTATTATTAAATACTTAAACCATCTATAATTTTCTTATTTACCCATATATCTTGATAGCAATAACATATAAGAATTGAAATTGAAAATTCACTCTGTTCCGTAATTTATATCTTGAGTAGGTATCTAAAGATAATAATTATTAATATATTTTTAGATTTCAGTCAACACTCAGCATAATAAAGTTGGTAACTTAAAGAATGACTAGAATCTTTTAAAATATATAACTAATACTAGCGACCTGCCCGCGGCTTCGCCCGCTTAAATGATAATTTATTTAATATTTTTAAATTAATTTAGTGTTCTAATATTCTGTGTTTGCAGCGTATTTATAGTGATTTCTAAAATGGATATTTTTTTAATTTGTTATATTTTATCGTAGTCCTCATAAGGATATTTATATAGCTTAAAGCATTACTATCTAGGATCGGTTCAGTAGTTTCTCCCTTGTAAATAAATGTACGATTTTTTTTCTTAGACCGCTTTTTAATATGGCGTTACATTCACCACATGTTAAAAATTTATAATTTTAACTATAAAAGTAATTTAATTCAAGTCTCAATGATTGAATAACTGGCCTTGATAGGCTAGATCACACTGTTGTGATTTTTTGTTTTATAGCATTAATTTGAATAAATCAAATCAAATAGTTATAACAATTATAATCATCATCATTAATTATAATTAATTGATCAATTATAATTATAATCATCTTGTGAACTTTTTATATAAATTACTGTGAATGTTTAATATTATATTTTTTTTATTATTAACTATTACTGATAATTATTACAGTGCACGCGTACCTGTGCGGCTTCGCCCGCTTGAACTACAAGAATATTTATTAAATAAATTTATGAATTTATTTTCAGTTTTCAATAGGATTATTAAGAAAAGCCTTAACCATCAAAGTAAGCCGAAAAAGAATAATAAGTCGACACATAAGTAAGAAAAATAAAATTCTTAGTATGAAAAAAATAATAATAGAGTAATTGAAATGAACAAACAAAGTAAGTGAAAGTAACTAAAAGTTTTTTTTATTGTTAAAAATAATACTCCTAACTATTTAAAATTAACACAAAGCAATAAGTAAACGTAAAAGGAAATATTTATAGTAGGATTGTATGCGTACCAAAAATTAATATAAAATTTGCTCTTTTATTTTTAGACGCTCTTGGAATACATTCATTTACGCTTACGGCGAGTAATATCCTTTTTTTCGCTATTCGCTTTGCCTCGACACCAAAACGTAGAACCGAAAATATAAATGAAAATAAATATTTCACTTCCCTGAGTGGGGATCGAACCCACAATCAGACGATTTTACAGTCACACTTTGTGCTCCTGTGCCACGACTGGCCCCAATTATAATGATTTTATATATTAAAAAACATCTATTAAACTTTCTTGGATTGGTTCATCTAATAAGAATTGTTTGAGACTATAAGACCAAGATATATTATTATGTTCATTATGTAAATTATTATATATCTCAGTTTGACCCTCATCATTCACTGGTACACTTTGATTCGAACAAAACATTTTATACGTATTTTCATAAAAAAATATTTGTAAAAACAAAAACCCCGACTGCATCAATCTGAAAAGAAAATAAACAAGCCCAATAGTCTATTAGGATTAACAGTCGGGACCTCTTTAAATTATGCGGGGTTCCTGGTAAAGATTTTATTGATTGAAAAATGACTTATAGGTCCCGACTGTTAATCCTAATAAACTATTGGGCTTGTTTATTTTCTTTTCAGATTGATGCAGTCGGGGTTTTTGTTTTTACAAATATTTTTTTATTTTTCATTTTTTGTTAGAATTTATTATGGTAATGATAATCATGATATACCTTTTTGAAATTCTCGTATTAAGCTCTTTAATTTGATACCCATATTGTGGTATTCGAAACGAAAAAAATTTTGTTCACTAAGTCCAATTGCGTACCACAGCCGCCATGATTATTTCTTATTAACGTCACCTATCTAAGAACACTTGGGCTGCTAATACGAATCTAACGATACCTCAAATATGTAAATCCGTTCAGCGGTTCTGGAGATACGAGGTAATAAAGAATATTACATACATACAAGATACGCGCGAAAAACATAACCCTTCCTTAACAGTCGGGAATAACAATATGGTTCTTGAGTGTTCACATGTTTAAATTCTACTGCAAGAACGTACTAGAAAAGTTTTACAAATTTCTACTATGTCTTGGTTATATGAAATGTTTTTTTCCATGCTTATTGTAGTTATATTTTGGTTTTATTCCCGACTGCTAAGGAAGGGTTATGTTTTTCGCGCGTATCTTATATGTATGTAATATTCTTTATTACTTCGTATCTCCAGAACCGCTGAAAGGATTTACATATTTGAGGTATCGTTAGATTCGTATTAGCAGCCCAAGTGTTCTTAGATAGGTGACGTTAATAAAAAATAATCATGGCGGCTGTGGTAAGTCATTGGACTTAGCGAAAAAAAAAAATCGTTTCGAATACTACAATATGGGTATCAAATTCAAGAACTCAATTTCAGGATTTCAAAAAGGTATATCATGAATATCATTATCATAATAAATTCTAACAAAAAAATGAAAAATAAAATAAATATTTGTAAAAACAAAAACCCCGACTGCATCAAATTAAAAAGAAAATAAACAAGCTCAATAGTTTATTAGGATCAACAGTCGGGATCTATAAGTAATTTTTCAATCAATAAACTCTTTACCAGGAACCCCGCATAATTTAAAGAGGTCCCGACTGTTAATCCTAATAAAATATTGGGCTTGTTTATTTTCTTTTTAATTTGATGCAGTCGGGGTTTTTGTTTTTACAAATATTTTTTTATCTGCATATTGATTTTGAGTTTTTCAAACTTCAGGAAGCGCTCTTTTATAAGACTGATTAATATTACGGGACTTCTCATATATTTTAGGTCGACTTGGTTTACCTTTTGTGGACGGCTCCTTTACGACTACTTTTTATTTTCCTTCAAAGACTTCTTCTCTTTGAGCCTATCGGGAGAAATAGACGCATTATTTATATTCTGGTATTCTTCAGCCGTCATAGTGATCCGAAGAAAGATTTTCTTTTTTTTATTAAAATATAATTCAGTTTTATTATTCATAAGATTAGTAATCCATTCTTTGTATATTAACGTGAAGACCTTGAATACATATGATGATCGACTCAGGACATAAGTGAGAGTCGTTTTCAACTTCGAATAGGTATTATTTCTTGTCTTAAAATATACTTGAAGATAATATCTCGTTTTAGATGGCTTACGTAACACTATTGAAGCTATACTAGTCTATAACCAAAGAGTATATATATTTATATATTATTTATTTAAGTCTTTATTACACCAACAAGATTTAATACAAAGGAACAAAAATAATCAGACAGAAAAGCATTGGTGTAAGGGCGGCCTTATCACCGCAGGTGATCTCTTCCAGGCAACCCCTACAGTAAAAAGATCATAGAACACAGGATTTTAGGTTGACGTACAAATGAACTAATTATCTATAATAGACTTACTTAAAAGTTACATGCTATATGCTATATGTGCCTACTAACGCCTGATATTTAAATAAGAGCAATGATATATAATATTTAATAAGCATTGAGTTTAGTCATCAACTTTAATTGCTATTCTTACATTACAGGCACTATAAGTAAATGTTCCTAATAGAATCTATTTATTGAAAAATTATAAGAAAATGATAAGAAATTACTAGTTTCCTAGATTTCCTTCTAGATTTTTCCTTTATGTACACTGAAATACTTAACTGGATGCCAAATATCACTGTTCTGGGCCATCTAGAACTGGGTTAGAATTAATAGGTCAGTCAACCTAAATTGAGCCAAATGTGGATCTAAATATTTGAGCCCAAATTGAAAGGTTTTGGTGGAATAGTTTTTGAATTATAAAAAAATAAAATAAATCAGCTTCACGCTGTATCCCGCACACAGCAGGGTAGGCAGAGGGAACCCAGTGTTAAGACACTCCGTTCCCCACTTTCTGCCGAATTCTGGAGGCATTGCGTGTTGAGTGGCAGAACTCAACGCCGCGCTTAACCTCGACACCAGAGCGAAGAAATGGAAAAATAAATTTAAGTAAATATTTCATCTCCTCGAGTGGGGATCGAACCCACAACCAGTCGGTTTGACAGTCACACCTCGTGCCGCTGCGCCACGACCGGCCTCTTTTGAATTATGAAGGGATAAAAAGTGGCTTCAAATGGTTCGTGTAAATTTACACACGGTACCGCTCGCCAGCTCTGTTTTAATGAAGTTGGCTAGGGGTTACTGCGCGTAATAATATTTAAAAGTATTTATAAATTAAAAGTAACACGAAATAAAATTTAACCATACCAAGAATTAAAAAAATTCTAACTAATCTAGGTACAACTCCAATAAGCGAAGAGAACGAAAGAAAAATATGAATTAATAATAGACAGCAAATCACCACATGAAAATTAACAGTAGATCGAAAATGTATGAAAATTTACAAAACCGTCAACGTCATCTGCCCATTTCGGATCGAGTTGAAATTCAAGCCATATTCGCAGAACTACGGTCCCTTGACTTCCTGGAAAAACGTGTTTCTATCTTTACCTATAAAAAAGATATGGTCGTTTATATCGCAAATAACCGTATTTCGACTCTATAAAGGGAATCAATATTAATAGGATACTATTTCTAGTGAAAACTTGCATTTGTACTTAAATCCTAAAAAATAATAGCCTTAAAACGGGCCAAATTTGGTATTAAAGCCGCTAGTTCAAGTGAGGTATCAGATGAAACGGCTTTGGCTAAGCTAAGCTCAGGATATGCTCGAGACCTCCAATTTTTGCAAGGGACCCTCGATAAGTGAACCCGATTCGCGCATGTCCAATTTTTTTTATTTATTTTGATATAGATTAATTTTTTGTTCATGAAAAAGATATCTCAACTTCACATAAAATTTCTTACTTTCACTTAATAAAAAAGCCTTTGTAGTGACTCAAATATAATAGCTATACAGGGTGGAAGAGGCAGCGCTCCATTTACGGAAACAGCATATAGGGTAAAATATTTCAAACCTATACCTAAAGAAATTAATCAAGATGCATCAACAGTTTGGACGTAGGATTTTTTTTTCATTTCACGATTTTTATCCATACCTGTATTTCGTGTGACGCGATTACGTATAGATCCTAATACACACACCTTTTTTTTTACAACACTTACTACTACAAAAATACTATTAAAGGTTAAACAACTTTGAACTTTATCGCCAATACATACGACTCGATTTCGAAATGAGGCGTGTGCGACGGTGTTCCTTTGATAGGTTTATGTGTGCGTTCGTCATCCTTACAAATGGCGTTTTGTTTTAAAATGACAATTTTATTATTTATATTGTTTGAAAAAAAACTTTTTCATTTTTGACAATTTATTTTTTTCTGAATTATATTAGGCTTTTATAGAGTAGTTAAAACTGTGGTTTCATTTAATGTGGTGCTGACACTTCCACCCTATATAGTGACGCGGAATTTTTGTAAAACTAGTAGAGACTAACATTTTTGACAAACATAATGTTTATCACAGCGTTTAGTTACGCACGCCGGTAAAACATCACATCTTGTCCAATTTCCACTGACGTCGTGACTGAATCGAATGTGGCACGGGACTGGAGTGAAAGGCACCCGAGTCAATTAATCCTCCAAAAGACACAAGTTTGCGCTTTAACCAATAAGAAAACTCCATTTATCGTTTCACCAATTTCTGAGAACACTCCTCTTAAAGCCGTTCGTTTTTTTTATTGTTTTAAGAGACTTTGAGACTCCTAGCACTTACAGTAACGAAGTTTCATACAAACTATTAACCCCAAAAACAATCCCTTTGGGATCTAATATTGCAAATAACTCTCTTACGCCCAATATTAATAACCTATCTCCTACGTCAATCTTCGATTGTTCCATACATTTATCCAATCTAGAGATTGGATAAATGTATGGAACAATCGAAGATTGACGTAGGAGATAGATTATTAATATTGGGCGTTAGTGAGCACCTATGTCTTATAAATCACGTCCACACAAAATTTTTAACTCCTAGCACATGCACTTTTTTAAATTTCGTGATGAGGGAATGAGTATAATATGGCAAACTTACAATAAGGCCATTTTTTTATTATTGATTAATTATTTTTAATAATTTTAAATCTGAAATCTAATATTTTCTTAGGAGAAATGTTCGTAGGCACTTATAACTTACTAGAGGGCGCGCGCGGCTTCGCCCGCTTATTAGGAATGAATTCTAAAAAAAACCACGAAACACGTGTTCAATAAAAAAATTTTTACAGTCTGAATTTAAATTTTTATAAAAATCGGTGGCAATTTAAAGATTTTTCCATATAAACTTTCAACCCCTTATTTGAACCCTTAGGGGGTGAATTCTTAAAAACCATGAATGTCTGAATTTCAAATGTTATAAAAATCGGTACAGATTAAAAAAAAAATCCATACCAACTTTCAACCCCTATTTCATCCCTTTAGGGTTAAAATTTTTCAAATTCCCTTCTTAGTGGATGTCCAGAATATGAAAATAAACATCTGCCCAAATTTCACGTTTCTACCATCAGCGGTTACGGCTCTGCGTGCGTCTTACCTCAGTCAGTCAGCACAAGTCCTTTTATATATATAGACTAGCGGCCCGCCCACGGCTTCGCCCGCTTAAAATATATGATTATTTAATAAGCAGAATTGATTGACAACTATAATAAAATAAATAAATAAATCAGCTTCACGCTGTATTCCGCACACAGCAGAGTAGGCAGAGGGAACCTAGTGTTAAGACACTCCGTTCCCCACTTTCTGCCGAATTCTGGAGGCATTGCTTGTTGAGTGGCAGAACTCAACGCCGCGCTTAACCTCGACACCAGAGCGAAGAAATGGAAATATAAATTTAAGTTAATATTTCA
>JAATLQ010032389.1:0-14045 GCA_013421005.1 Heliconius erato x Heliconius himera | reverse complement strand
TCTTTAGTATTAAAATGATTAATATTCTTTAGTATTAAAATGATTAATATTCCTTTCGTCGTAATTAGTGTTTAACTCCACAGAACGTTTTTTGCGTTATCAAGATTCGTTAGTACCTACTATTGGTCAATAGATAGCGTTCTTGTATCGATTTTTTAATATGTCAAATATAAACTTCTTGAAAACTGAAATACTTATATCTTTAGTATTAAAATGATTAATATTCTTTAGTATTAAAATGATTAATATTCCTCCCGTCGTAATTAGTGTTTAACTCCACAGAACGTTTTTTGCGTTATCAAGATTCGTTAGTACCTACTATTAGTCAATAGATAGCGTTACTTTTTTACTATCTCAAATATTAACGTCTTGAAAACTTAAGTACTTATATCTTTTGATAGAGTGAAGCGATTACAATGAAATAAACACTAAAACCTACCTTGATTTACTTGTAATTTTTATGTATAAAAGTTGCTTAAATTTATTGTGTACTTTTTACGTGATACGTGTTCACATAAACAGACAAACAGACAAAAATTCCAAAAATGTTGGAAATGGATTCTGTTAATTATCCTTTAACACCCTGGCTAATTTTTTCTTAAATATTTTCAATGTACAGAAACTACTTTTCTACAGATTTATTATAAGTATAGATAACGTTATAACATAAAATTACCTTTAGCCTTTGATAGGTGTAGAGCTCTTGTTCCATGTGTCGTAGCTTCATCTTCATTTCCGCGTGTTCCCATTCTTTCGACAAGATACCTTTACGGAACTCAATTTGCTTCTTCATCATTTTCAATTTCCAATCTCCTACTTTCTGAAATCAAAGACAAAAGAGAACAATATATTACGGAGTTGTATGGAGCGGTGAATCTTAACACCACAAAATCTACTTCACACTGTATTCCGCACACAGCAGGATAGGACCTACTGTTAAGACACTCCGTTCCCCACTTTCCGGTGAATTTAGGATACATTGTGTGTTAAGTGGCGGAACTTAACGCCGCCTCGACACCAGAGCGGATTAATGAATATATAAATTTAAATGAATATTTAATTTCCTTGGGTGGGGACAGTTGTGTTTACAGTCCCACACTTGTGACCCGGCGCCACGGCTGGCCTCAACTAAACACTAGGGTTTGTTTTAAAAACAAATTGCTACAAGTTCCTACCAATATGACTTCATTGACTTTGTCTATCTCATCTCGCGGGATGAGGGTGGCATCCTCGAAGTCCTCCATAT
The DNA here is from genome assembly GCA_013421005.1 of Heliconius erato x Heliconius himera. Classification (NCBI taxonomy): domain Eukaryota; kingdom Metazoa; phylum Arthropoda; class Insecta; order Lepidoptera; family Nymphalidae; genus Heliconius; species Heliconius erato x Heliconius himera. Next base: position 12,799 of record JAATLQ010032389.1, on the reverse strand, counting down.
GGCCTGTCGTTATAATTTCTACTTGACCCGCTGGCAGCACTAACTGTAAATACATGTTTTTTAAAAACAACAACGATAGGGTACTGGTTCAAAAATACATAGAATGTTTATCTGCTGTAATGTGTCTATCCTCTAGCACAGCTACCTGCACGGCGCAGTTCCGGGCGCGCAGCTCGACGTCGCGGCGGTGCTGCGCGAGCGTGTCGGCGGTGCGCGCGAGGCGAAGGCGGCGCGCGGCGGCGGCGGCGCGCCACGCCGACGCCGTCTGCTCCACGTACGACATCTCGTGCGCCAGCGCTCGCATCTGATGCAATTTGTGTTCCTCTTAAAGGTATAGTGTAGTGTGCTGGTCAGTATGGTTGACGCTATTTCTACTTATTAGCCGTAATAGCTTTACAGTGACTACGATTGGGTAGGGAATAAGGTACCCTGTCCGCGAGGAAGTGCAGAAACAACGTGACATCTACTTAAGAGAATGCCACCGTCTGCGGGACTCGAACCTAGGCTTGCTAGTCGATAGTGCTGGGTACAGTAAGCGTATAAGTTTTTTTATACTCACTCTGATTTCGTTTTCAATTTTAGTGCGACGAAGCTTACACATGGTGATCCACAGACCCTCATCCATTACAGGCGGCATGTTGCTTATTTGATCCAACACTTCAACACTACAAGAATAAAATTTATTTAATTAACTATATTATTCGTTTTTCTATTTAAATCCGCGACCATACTTATTAATTATTATAACCATATATATTTTTAGGTGGGCAAATTAAATTAGTTAAAGAATTGGACCCAACCGATCCCGCTCGATCGCTCTGCCAATCGAACTCTATTGAAATTTAAATACTCACATAAATGGAAAACGTCGTAGCGCAAGAGCACATGTGTGCGATTGTGATGGTGACGGTTGTGGGCTAAATTCCCACTCAATGAAATGAAATATTTAATAATTTTTCCATTCCTCCATTCCATTTTCTGGCTCTGGTAACGAGGTAAATCGAGGCTTTGAGTTCCGCCAACTCAACACGCATTGCCTTTTGGGGGGTTGAGCTGCCTGTATCCTGAAAGGTTATGGAACGTGTTCTGAATAGCAAACTCCTGGCATACCTAGAAACAAACGGCCCTATCAGTAGTCGCCTATACTATTACTGGGGATCTTTTAGAGTATGTCACTTATATCTGGAGTGAGGCCATTGAGAGGTACGGCAAGGCAATAGTTGTTTTTCTTGACATCTCTAAGGTTTTTGTCAGGGTCAGTGGCGTAGCGGGCGTAACTCGCGCCCGGTGCAAAATACCTTTTCAGCGCCCCCCAGGCGAACATTTTTGCAGTTTTGCAGACCTTTTGGCGCCCCTATGTGAGTAGCGCCCGGGGCATGATGCCCCCCCCGGCGCCCCCCCCCCTCCCCCCTCACTACGCCACTGGTTAGGGTTTGGTAGCCTTATTGGAAAGTTACCAGCATAAGGCTTGCCGATGACTTTTGTGCCCGGTTGTCAGAATTCTTGAGTGACAGATCTTTATGGCAATATGGCTATGGCAATTGGCTGCTAAGAAACTTACTTCTCACACTGTATAAAGCAAAAGTAAGATGGTGTATGGAGAACTGCTCTTACTTATGGGATGGCTCTGCCAAGTACCAATTACAGACTTAGGAGTCAATTGTGAAACGAGCCAGAAGGTTAATCAAATATAACACTCTCGCTGATACTCAGCTGCAGAGCCTTAGCTACCGCCGTAGAGTTGCCTTGTTGTCTGTTTTTTACCATTTCGGAGAATATGCACTGGATTTTCACCACTTAATTTCCCCTGCTCCTTTTTATCATAGAACCTCTGGGAATACAACTTCACGCCATCCGTATATGGCGGAAATTTCTAAGGTACGAACGAAACGTTTTGAGGCTACATTCTTTATCCGCACTGCAAGAGATTGGAACTCATTGCCGGCGTCTGTATTTCCTATGAGTTCTTATGTCCTATGACAATGTGGGGGTCTTCAAAAACAGAATCAATCGGTACTTACACGTCCTAGGCAAGCGTGCACTGTAAGCCGGTCATCAGGCTTAAAAAAAAGAATTAATCGAAAACCGAAGAACGGAAGCGTCTTTTTGGGGACGGGATGTCTTAACACTAAGTTCGCAGTTCGCAGTTCGTAATTTCCGCTGCTTACCCTGATATGCTAAATAAATATATCTGAGGCTAAATAAACAAACAAGTTTACACTTGTTTAAACTTGTTAAGTATAAGTATCAAATTTTTATTTACCCTTTAAAGTATTCAATGCAGTCTACATGAAGAAGAATAGGACGGACTCCAGTAAGTACCGCATTCGCTAGATCGTAGAGGACTACTGGTATCATTGTAGCTCTTTGATACCATTTTGGCCTTTTCCTAAAAAATAAATAATTAACAAACTGATAGGTAAAGTAATTATGTATAAGTTATATTTAGTAATGCTTATTTTTTTTGCTTGTGTCAAGTCCCATGTGTAGCAGAGCAAGTAGAGACTGTCTTAACACTAGGTTCCTTCTATCTACCCTGCTGTGTGCGGGCTACAGCGTGAAGCTGATTTGATTTTTTTTTAAACCTTTTGATAACATTTGTGAGTATAAACGTTACCGTCTTTACATCGTAATAGTAAAACTTACTTGAAAAACTTATAACACTGATCAACAATAATTGGCGATAGATCAGCAAAATGATTCTTAAATGTCCGATCCAGGTACTTGTCTTTGGTCGCCAGATTATCGTACGCCGATTGACACTCTTCAGTTTGTTCTTGTATCAGAATGAGTTCTTTTTGTAGAATTTCCAGTTCGCCCTCAAACTTCTTTATGTCATCCCTGTAATTGAAGTTAAGAGTAATAAGGCAAGAAAAACAAATATTGGCTTCACATAGTGTGTGGTTTAGACTTTTTTTTGAAATGGATACCATTATCACCGACCTAGGGTATAAAGCTTCTATTTATCCTAATATGTACATTTTTATTACCATTCGAAAGTGTAATAAAATTACAAATCGTTATTTTATTTCACATGGTGGAGAATACAAATCAATCAAACGAAACCTTCTGATAATACATAATATACTCATAGGTTTTAAAGACTTTTTTGTCTTTTCTGATAATATATTTGATAGGTTGTTACAAGGTTTACAAGTAAGTTTTTCAAGTATCTGAATACGTTTATACAGACTCCCTAAAAATAGAGTGTATAATTACTACGTAATTATTATTAATAGTAATAATGCTTTAATTATTAATAATAATGCTCCGTTCTCTCTGACTACCCCGCAAGGGATAAGGCGTGAAGCTAAGTTAAGTTAAGTTAAGTTAATAATAATGCTTTAATAATTCGTGTAACAGTACCTCATTTCTTCTAATTTCTCAGCCATTTCTACACGATCCAAATTAGTTCTACGTAAGCGCATCAAGTTTAAATTTTCTTGTCCAATAACTGAGTCAACTTTTAATTTTGTCAACCATATTTCTCTAACCTGAAAGATTATATAACTACGTTAAAACATTTTTTTTATTTCCATCTAAGTCTCATGTGTCGCTAAAACTGGTGAACTTTTTAAAGATGTTTTACATAAAAGCATCTTTCGGAAAATTCTTTGGAAATCACGCAAAATGCGACATTCTCGTGAACATAAATTGTTATAATTATCAAGTGGAGCCTTTTCCTTCTTTTTTATGAAAATTATATGGACGAAGGAGTACGGAACTTGGCACTCCTTAAGTTTATACGGTCAAAGGCAACCAGCAGGCCTCCCTATTTCAACTCCCACGATAATACCTTATTGTTAAATTTCACAATTCCTTCGTTAAGCACTTGCGACAACTTAGCGTATTCAGCGTGAAGCATTTTTCTATACTTGTCGCGTTCTTCATTTCTGAACGCAACTTTAGCCTCATAGTCAAATACCAATCGGAGGTCGTCTTCATTGAAATTTTCTGGATCCTTTTCTAACTGAAATAATATAAATGAAAAAATTGTAAAGGAGGAATAGCATAAGTTTTTGGTAACTTTTAGCTAGCACATAATTAACTATTATGGTTGTGCATGCAATGTTCACGGGTTGAATTCCAACGTCATGTTTTTACTTTTATGATTAAATAGATGAAAGGCAGTGCTAGATTTGCCACCTTACATGGTAAAATGAGTGAAGATATATGGCTGAACGAAATGAAATCATTAGTTATAATAATGAGATGTATACCAATTATAAAGTATACAAACCATACAAAGCGGTTTTGGTATAGGTTTTTTGATTTCCTCATGCCACAACTTTTCAAGCACACCGTCCATCATGTACATGAGGGCGCGTTCCTTGAAGTCGTCCTTGGGCTTCGGCTCTGGCGGTGGGATGATCACTTGACTTGGACTTATGTAAGGCTCTATACTACACTGTAAAATAAAGTATATTTTACCAGCTAGCTAGCTAGCTATTACTTAGAAATAAAATAAACATTAAAGTAGTTCAATTAAAACAAATAAGCATAGGTATATTACCTCTTCGGGTTCAACTGTAATTAGTTTTAGTGGTTGCTCTTCTTGTCGCCAGTCGGGATTTCGAATCTCAATAGCCAAATGGTGGAAGCTGCCACGTAAATCCGAGAGCTTGTTCAATTCTAAGAGCATATATTTATTTATATTCTTTGCAATGTGTGAAACTTTTTAACCAATGAATCTATAAATTCTTATATTGATAAAAATTTACAAAAATAAAAAATATGTATACTGGATGGAAGCGTCAGCGCTCCTTTTACTGGAACAGCATATAGTTCAAAATATTTAAAACCCATACCTAAATACCTTAAAATAATAATCAAGATACTTCAACAGTTTAGACGTAGGATTTTTTTTTCATTTCACGATGTTTATCCATACCTGTATTTCGTGTGATGCAGTTACGCATAGATACCTATAACGTAAACACATACTACTACAAAATACTACTAAAGGTTAAGCAACTTTGAAGCTTGTCGCCAATACCTACGACTCGATTTCGGAATTAGGCGTAAGCGTGGGTTTCCCTTTGATAGGTTTATGTGTGGGTCCGTCGTTCTTGACAAATGGCGTTTTATATCAACAATAATTTTATTATTTATTTTGTTTAAAAAAAACACATTTTCATTTTTGGGAGAAAGCATTTTCTTTTATTGTATTAGGCTTTTAAGGAGTAGTTAAAACTGTGGTTTCATTTAAAGTGGTGCTGACACTTCCACCTTGTATATTTTTCCCGACTGCTAATGAACAATCTATATTCACCTTCTATTATGAAACGCAGTCGAGCGTTCCTATCTTTGACAAGATTAACTTCACGTTTCTTTTGAGTCATTAAATCGTTGAATTGTTTATTAAACCACAAACGCATATTTTGAACGTTTAGCTAAAATAAACAAAATACGAATTTAATTAACTCTAAGAGTAGTAGGTAGTAGTAGTTGTAGTATCTAACAGTTTACCTAGTAGGCTAAACACGCCTCGCCATCGCGCATTAAACGAAATATTGAGGCACAGGGGCAGTGTGACTGTAAAACCTACTGGTTGTGGGTTCGAGGAGGTGACGAAATATTCATTTAAATTTATATTTCCATTTCTTCGCTCTGGTGAGGAGGCTCGGTGTTGAGTTCTGTCAATGCACAATGTCTCCAGAATTCGGCAAAAAGTGGGGAACGGAGTCTTAACACTAGGTTCCCTCCGTCTACCCTGCTGTGTGCGGGATACAGCGTGAAGCTGATTTATTTATTTATTTATAAAAATGATTGTATAATTTAGACATAATACGGCGTTAAGTTCTGGCATTAAATGCCAACTGCAATGGTTCCAAAATAAAAGTATAATAGAGTAAGAAATAAACCCTTAATTTCTAATTATTGAAACATTTTAAAGATATTGTGAGGAAAATAAATTCCAAAATAAAAAAACAGCAACTTTAACAATATGCTGCAACCAATTCATCTGCAGGAAGCTGAACGCCATGGTCTGCGGTATGATGAAGGGCGGCACGTCGACGCAGCGGTGCGCGCTGGAGCCCGACAGCACGTAGGGCTCGCCCACCACCGACTCGTCCCGCGTCGGCGCTTCTGTCACCTGGCTTTCTACGCTTTTATGACCTTCCTTCACTGAAATAACTGATTGTGCGCCCATCCTGCTTGATATTGCTGACCTGTGGATGAATGTTAAAAGCTAAATCGTTTTTAGAGTTAAATCGTCGTGGGTAGATTAATTTAAATATTTATGTTTTCATAGCCGGGAGAAACTGCTGTTAAACACTTTAATTTTCAATTTCTATCGACATTTTAAGATATTGCTTGTTGAGTGGTGAAATCCAACGCCGTGGTGTGTCATCTTACTAGAAGAACAAGAAATTGAAAATAATTCATTGCCATTGCTTTAACATTATACAATTATTATTATTGAGAATTAAATATTTCAATTCAGTTTTCTCTGTATCTACTATCTACCGTAAGTGGGAGACTAATATGGCCATAGATTATAATGACGATGGATAACTATTAATTTAATGGCACAAATTTACGGTAAAGGTTCTTCTATACTAGTCTTCTCGACGTGCTCCTCCCACGGCCTGAACAAGTTTGAATCATTCTCCATCTCGACGCCGCGGAGCGCCTCTATTTGTTGTAGCTCAGGCCAATTTTCGCGTTGAGTTGGTAATACTGCATAGTTTTCCACCTACATTCGTAAAAATAAACATATTTTTAAACTAAGCTAGCATAAGCTTATTTTTATAGATGCTCCTTTATAGCCGTATTCACATTTTAATTTGTGTTGCTAAATAGAAATTGTAAAAACAATGTATATAAGAATTTATTATTACGGCCATTATACATCAAATCAAAATCAAATCAGCTTTACGCTGTATCCCGCACACTGCAGGGTAGGCAGAGAGAACCTAGTGTTAAGACACTCCGTTCCCCACTTTCTGCCGTATTCTGGAGGCATTGCGTGTTGAGTGGCAGAACTTAACGCTGGGCTTGTCCTCGACACCAAAGCGAATAAATGAAAATATAAATTTAAGTAAATATTTCCTCTCCTCGAATGGGGATCGAACCCACAACCAGTCGGTTTACAGTCACACTTGGTGCCGTTGCGCCACGGCTGGCCATTATACATTATATATTAATAACAGACTTTTCTATACATATTAATTGTCTGATACCTGATAATGACTAAATATAGCGTATAACTTGACTCTGGGCGAGAGCATGGTGTCCCAGCACTGCTGCTTAATCCACGCAGTCACCTTGTCTTGAGCTCGGATACGGGCTTCTGTTTCTAAACGGATTTGTTCTCGTTCTTTCTCCGCCTATTAAGAAGCATTTTGTTAAATATGTAATAACAAATATTTCACAGAATGTGAATATTATAATGTGAATATTATAAGTCTAGTTTCAGTATTTCTTATTTATAATATAATAAGTTTTACTTCTCAATCCTTAATATATTTTAAAATAGGCAAAGAGAAAGAATAGAGTATCAAAAGGTCCCTCTATATTCTCCTATTGTATTTTCAATTTCATGCTTCATCCCACATACAGCAGGGCAGGCAGAGAGAACTGTTCTCTAATAAACTCGAGACACTACACATTGAGGTCCAGTCTCCAACGCCTTGTCTCTTCATCAGGGCAGAGAAATAATTTATTTCACCAAGCGGGTATTGAATAAATTCAAAACCATTGGACCCTGTACCGTAACGTTCTTTAAATGTAACTAAAATAATCATTCACCTGCTTTATCCTCTCTTTCTTGTGTTCAATATGCAAATTGAACTCGGAGAGCGAGAGCTGGTGTAGCGGACGTTCAGAGAGATTCTCTTCAAGCAGCCCTACTACTTGGGTCTGTATTGTTTCTAAAGACTTTACGACTTCTTCTCGTTGCCTTTTGTAATCCATCGCTTCTTCCTTGACTTTCTTATCTTCTAGCAAGTCCAAATAGTTTTCTTTTGATAAGAGAAAAAATAAAATATCAACAAATGTTATTAAAATAAATTTTATATATCGTAAATTTCCAAAATAATAACAACCAACTCACTATCACTTTGACTAATAATGCTTATAGTATTGGTGGCTTTCTCGAATAGGTTCAAATCCGGCGTCGTGTGACATAAGTCGCGTCGTTCCTTCAGCCTGCGTAAGTAATGTACCGCAACGTTTTTGTTATGGGCAAGAGACACTATGAAGCGATTCTCTGAGTCGATGACCGCTTGTTTTACTCCACTCTCGTATCGGTGGGTAACAACAAGTTGGAGTTCTGCAATTATTATTTGAAATAAAAATAAATCAGCCTCACGCTGTATCTCGCACACAGCAAGGTAGGCAGAGGGAACGTTCAAAGAAAAGTTTGGAAAAGTTCCCCACTTTCCGCCAAATTCCAGAAGCATTGCGTGTAGAGTGGCGGAACTCAACACTGCGCTTTGCCTCGACACTAGAGCGAAGAAATAGAAATATAGATTTAAATAAATATTTCATTTCCTCGAGTGGGGATCGAATCAGCAACCAGTCCCGTCTACAGTCACACTTTATTGTCTCTGCGCCACGTCTGGCCGCATATTTGAAATACAAAAGAAATTTAAAAATTAGATAGTTATAATTTCTTCTTTAACTATCTCTCATATAGAAGGATAGTTAGAGGGAACCAAGTGTCAGAACATCATTCCCCACCTTTTGCTCGATTTTCAAGACTTTAAGAAGATTGCATGTTAAGTAGCAAACCTCAACGCTGTGATTTATCTTGTGACTAGAGCAAGACAAGACAATGAAAAGAAAATGAAAACAAGACGTTCCCACGAGTGAGAGAGAGAGATCGAATCCACTACCGTCATATCACCGTCAATTCAGACGTTTTGCCGCATAAATAAGACTTTTGACCACATATAATAAAAATTATAATTTGTATATTTATTATATACAAAAGGAATATTACATGAAAATGTTCTTTTATACAAAACATCTGGTAATAATGAGTAAAATTCTTCACCATATTTCTCCGGAGCGGTCGGCCCCCGCAGTATGACGGTGCCATCAGCACCGAACGTGAGTAAAGCGCCAGTGTTGATGGACGCTACGAAATGCTTCAGATGATGACCTGTTTCTATTATAGGACCCATTTTTACTGACACTGTAACGCCTTTCTGTTAATAAAAAGTTTAAACTTTACATTAGGCCAATTTGTAATAAAATATCTTATTTGAAAATTTTTACATAATAATATATGAATTCTCAACTCTTCAGTATCGTAGAGGCCTGACTTAGAGAGGCTGAGGCTTCACTTAAGATGTACGGGAAATTTAATACCTACTTACGCCTATTGGCTCAGAAAATGTAAACGAATATAAAGAAATATTTAGTTTTTATCTATTATTTTATCTTATTATATTAAAAGAATAAGAAATGGAGCTAGTCGTGGCATGAAGTGTGACTGTAAAACCGACTGGTTGTGGGTCGATCCCCACTCGAGAAGATGAAATAATTACTTAAATTTATATTTCCATTTCTTCGCCCTGGTGTCGAGGCAAAGCGCGGCGTTGAGGTCCGTCACTGAAAATGGCTTTAGGAAGCTTGTGCGTGCTTAGACTAAACTAAGCTTCAAATCTTTCTACAGATAAATTATATATGATTTTTTTTTAATTTCACCTCTCCAGAAAGCCTTAGGACGTGCATCTGCGAAGTAAGATGAGGCACAGCGAGTGTTTCTCCACGAGACATTAATGGTAGCAATTTCGCGTACGGGCCCGCCATTTTGCCCGCGAATTTGTTATCTTTCCCTGTTTCCGCATTGATGCAAATTATACGTTCACCTATGGAAAACGTTTATAATAAGAATGGTGTATAAATTATAAATTTTTAAAGTAATAGCAAAAGAATTAATATATAGATAATAGTAATTATTGATAATTATTATGTGTAAATGTTAAAAAAATATTATAATATTGTCATATAGTTACTTATATATTATGTAAATAGTTTAAAAAATATGATCTTCCTATTTCCTTTCTCACATCATATTCATAATCATAATTTATTGGTAATTACAATTACAAGTCAAGCAATACATAGAATTAAAAGAACATACAGGCCATGTGAAACGAGACTGAAGAAAAAACTCTATGTATTTTTTTAGGATTAGAATCAACTTTTTAATTGATTTAATATATAGAAAACATTATCAATAGAATTGTATCGCAATCGTTAATAAATATTTGGGGCCAGTCGATTGGCCAATCAAGCGTGAGTGTGACTGTAAACGCGACAAATTGTGGGTTCGATTCCCACTCGAGGAAATTAAACATTTCATATTTTGATTTCTTCCCTCTGGTGTCTAATCAAAGCGCGGCGTTGGATCCCTCCACTCAACATGCTATGTATCCAGAGTTTGGCGGAAAACGGGGAACGGTGCGTTTTGAAACTAGGTTCCCTCTGCCTACCCGCACACAGCACGGGATGCAGCGTAAGGCTAAAAAAAGGATATTTAATTTACATACTAACCTATAGCATACTTGTCAGAAAACAGAACAAGGCTGAAAACCCTGACAGAATCTCCTACTTGCATCAGAAAGCAGTCGGCGAGACCGCGTCCTAACTCTGTGTATCTCACTAAAGACAGTTTATAATCTGTTGTAAGCTGAAAAGGATAGTTGATTAGGATAGATACTAAACAATATTTATATATTTATGTATATTTTATAAATAAAAATCTAAGGCAAATAATAACAACCGTAGCAAAGTGAATAGTTAATCGAATTTAGTGATGATTGAAATTAAAAATATATTTAGGTTATTTTAAATGTATAAAAATAAATATTACTTTTATTACAATTTTAAATGCACTAGATTTTGTATTTGCTACTGTTTTTAATGAGATTTGAACCTACGACATGAATAACAAAATATCTAATACCTTTAAGATAAATATATGTCCGGCAGACATAGCAGCCGCGACCAACTCTCTGCCCCTTGGAGAGAACACTACGCGTGACACAATCTGGTGTGTCAGACACATGTTGCCCACTTTCTCTAAACCATCTTCCAAACTAAAAGTGTATAATGCTATTCCATAGTTGTGACCTACTTCTCCGAAGATAACAAGTAAAGGATCCACAGGGCTTGCTTCAAAGGAAACGTCTTCACCTTTTATATATTTTACTAATACCTGAATGATAAAAAAATACTATTAATTGTGAATATTTATTAATATATTTAATATTTATGATTCATATCATACTCTTTGTTACTATGTTGCAAATGCAGCAGTTCTATGCGAGGGATCAAATTCAATAAAAGTTTATTAAAGGTAGATATTATCATTAAACTAAAATGTTGTGAAAGTTGGCCATAACTTATAACTAGGGGTTTAATATGTTAGATTAAATGTTCATGAAATAGAAAAAAAGTAGAATTGAAGAATCAAATCATTAAATCAGTAAAGCCGGTCTATCTACCTCTTTTTTTGCTTTACGCCGTTTTCCGCATGCAGCAGGATAATCAGTGGGCGTTGAGCGTTTTAACACTAGGCAACCCCTAGTGCTAAAACACTCAACGCCCACTGACTAAAACACTCCGTTAACCACATTCCAGTGTATTTGCGCCAGCGCTTTGTCTTGGTACCAGAGCGAAGTAATAAAAATATTACCTAATAAATAATCATTCACTCTCTCGAGTGGGAATCATCCTCTACATCACGACGGCCTTTCTCGTAAAGTGCAAAAATACGTAAATAAAAAAAAAGCTATATAAGTATGTAGCATGAATTATATAACATTCTCTTGTACTCACCAGCTTTGCAGATATCACTTCGTAAATACATAAAACGCCTACGTTGTTCATAGTAGCAACGTATTGATAATCCGGGGCGATTAGTTGTATCCTCTTGATATTCCTGAGTAAATATTCTATCATTATTGAAGCAAAAACTGGATTTATTATTTTTTTCAATATTAGCATATTTCCCGCATTTAATCGTGAAATCAATCACATTTAATTTTTTTCATTTTGTTGCAGATATATCTATGTATTCTAAGGATAATTTCAATTGTTTAGTTAATGTTTGGGTATTTTTATTCATATAAATTTATTTTATTAATCTTATAAAGCCAGTCGTTGTGCAGGGGCCCAAGCACGTGATCGTAAAACGCAGGATGTCGGTTCAATTACCACTAGAGGAAAAAAAATATTTCATATTATAACTTCTTCGCAGTGGTGTCGAGGCAAAGTGCGACGTTGAGTTCCGCCACTCGACACGCAATGCAAAAGAAAATAAAGATTACAAAAAAAAAACTTATAAAATAACCACAATTGGTTATTTATTATACGGGTGAATATTTGAAGATAGACATATTCGGCGTTCGTAAAATTAATTCAAATATTGTGTCCAATTACAACATTTATAGGTTTAATATGATGTTTATAGAGGCGACTATTGAAGGAAACCAAACGCACACTTGTTGGACTACTCTATAGGTTTAAATCTGAAGCTGAAAATTTTCGTCAAACGGTAATGAGATATATAGCATATGGTAATTAGCATTAAAAAATGGTTCGTTATTGGTGATTAGAAACAAAATTAATAATATACTGGAATCGCATATTTATTAGTCTTTTATATAATTAATTATCAAAAAATCTATCTGTTTGCCAAATATTCAAAAAGAACATATTTAACAAGTCAAATGGTAAGATTTGATGAAATTTTTGATGTGCTGCGACCGCATGATAATGGGGTCCAAATATAATTTATTATCAGGCTTTATATCAGAGATTGCCGTGTGATCCCGGC
>JAATLQ010032388.1:0-14044 GCA_013421005.1 Heliconius erato x Heliconius himera | reverse complement strand
GCCCTAGGAGAAACCCCAGGGCATCCTGAAGGCGACGGTGGCCCGCAATAGGCGGGACTTTCACCGAGGCGTCGCAGTAGTATGCGCGAGCGATCCTGCGGCGTCTCATTTTGGTGGAGAGGGTTTCCGCTGGGTTTTAGTGGGTAGGATCGGATTCACCGGTGAGTCCCACAGTACCGCTCATCCGTGAGGCACTGGCCTTCCGTATGAGCGGTCTGCGTAAATGCATTTCCCAGCGACAACAAAAAAAAAAAAAAGGAGTTGTTTTCCGAGTTTAAGGGAACTTTACTCCATACAAGTTACCTATGTATAACTTGTATGGAGTAAAGTTGTTGTGTAAGCCGTCGACTCCAAATACAAAGGGTTTTCTTTTTACTTTACGCCGTATCCTGCACATAGCAGGGTAAAAAGGGGGCCTGGGAATCTGATTCTAGATCTAGATTTGAGACATTTTATTCTCACTAACAACACTTCCGTTCCCCACTATCCAAATCCTGGAGGCAATTCGTGATGAATAGCAAAACTCAACGCCACGTTTTACCTCGTTACCAGAGCGAGAAAATGAAATTGTTAAATATTTAATTTTCTCGAGTGGAAATCGAATCTACAACCCCTGAGCCGTAACCTGCCTCTAAATATAAATATATAAATAAATCCTAAATTTACATGATTACAAATACGTAAGTGGGCATTTATTTAGTTATGGGATACGTATTCGATACAGTATAAATGTATTAACAATGCTATTATAGTATTATTATGTGGTTAGTATGCAGACACTGTTCAATATAAGGCTGGGAGTAATAGAGAGGAACAACTTACATTAGTTAGATCTAGGAATACAATTTGGCTCTGTGCCAATATTTACTTTTTCCACTGTGTGGGTGTTGTTTTATTTTTCCAGTTACTTTCATTCTTGCATTTATGTAACAAAATTTGCTGAAAAAATGTTTCAAATTTAGAAACCTATCGTATAGACTTTATGAAATTTCCATAATTATCTAAAAAGCCTCATAGCTTTTTAGATATTTATGGAAATTTGTGTTAGCTTCCTAGTTTCCGACTAGGAAGCTTACCTACAATAACTTGCATATATAATAAGGCCGCATGTAAAAAAAAATCTAATAAAATTCAAATTGAATTTAATACGAGGTGAATACTGAACTCTGCACCTATACCCCATTCTTTTGTAAGTGAAGTCGAAAACGATGCATTAGTTAACATTTAACTTGGCTCACATTTCACATTTATGTTTTTAATAGGAATGTCAATAGAAAATACTGGTCGCGCTCAACAACTTTTGCTTAAGGCGGGTTTTGATTATTCTTCATAGTTACCGTGGACTGTAATGGTTGATCATCACACGTTTCAGATTTTCAATTTTAATAGGTGTCGACATATGGAATATTTTTTTAAAATTATTTCTTATAGTTATATAGAGGCTGGTCGTGGCGCAGCGGCACGAGGTGTGACTGCAAAACCGACTGTTTGTGGGGTCGATCCCCATTCGAGGAGATGAAATATTTACTTAAATTTATATTTCCATTTCATCGCTCTTGTGTCGAGGCAAAGCGCGGCGTTGAGTTCTGCCACTCAACACGCAATGCCTCCAGAATTCGGTAGAAAGTGGGGAACGGAGTGTCTTAACACTAGGTTCCCTCTGCCTACCCTGCTGTGTGCGGGATACAGCGTGAAGCTAATTTAATTTTAATTTATTTCTTATAGTTTTGCTGGTCCACTAGGGTTCTATATCAAACGTCTCTAAAATCAAATGCTAATGTTAAATGATAGCGTAATGTCCTGCTCACACCTATTTGCTATACAATAAAAAATATTTCATTCCAATCGATCCAGTAGTTCAGAAGATGTGTGTGTACAAACACGCAAACACAAACAGACAGACAGACAGACATACATAAATTTATACAATTGTTTTTTCGCAAATGTGAAATAAAAAAAAAATCAATGTACAGACACCATTTTTTTGCTGTTTTATTGTAGTATAAATAATAATTGGAAAGATTTGTAAATAATCCTAGGTAAATATTATTTTCTTGATTAATATCTTTATCCAGTTATTATGTTTATTTAATCTAGCGTAGCTAATCAAAGTTTCTTATTTAGTTTTTGTTTATACAAGGATAGCGATCTTGGTAATAGTTAAGTCATTAATTATATGGTTGTAGGTGATAATTATTGTAGCTGCTATAGAATGTGATAATAAAATTGACTTAGACTTTTATTTATAACTCAATATTAAAAAAAAATCAAATCAAAAATTAAATCATAATCACGCTGTGTCCCGCATATAGCAAGGTAGGTAGAGAAGACCTTATTTTAAGACAGTCCATTTCCCATTTTCCTCTGAATTTTTCAAGGCAATGCGTGTTGAGTGGCAGAACTCAACGCCCGGCTTATTCCTTGATGTCAGAGCGGAGAAATGAAAATATTAATAAATAATAAATCATTCTCTCGAGTGGGGATGGAATCCTTAACCGCCGCGTTACAGTCACACATTTGTGCCCCAGCGTCACGTCGGCCTCAATATTCAAAAAGTAATAGTAAATAGCTTGAAAGGTGAAATGAAAACACTTCAAAAAAGTATATATTACATAAAAAGTTACAAAATTATCGAAATCTTTCGATTAATGAAGAAAAGCAATTTAGAATTATTGACATTTCTTATTACAATAAAAATAAATTTACTTCAAATTGTTTCAAACAAAACAAGTTAAGCAATATCTACAGCAACTCATAAAATGATCTACTTGAACTTAATGTATAAATAATTAGCTTCAAAAATGCTAATATTTTTATGAAAGATCTCACTCTACATAACTTTCAATATTCTAAAAATAAAATAGAGGATTAGCGTCATATTATGTTAGACATGGAATATGCCATTACATAATATTAATATATGCAATAGAAAAAAAAACAATCGTCATAAATGATGTATTATAAATATAAACATTCGTATATTTCTATGAGCGTAGCCGCACAGGTGCCGCTAGTTATAAATATTTATGTATTGGGGCCATTGTAGCGCAGTGGAACAGCGTTGGTTTTAATCTGTAAGCGAGATGTTAGTGGGTTTGATACCCACTCGGGGGAATGATTATTATCATTGCTCAATATTTCCATAAAAAGCGCGACTTTGAGTTCCGCCTCTCTACACACAATTTCTCGAAAATTGAACGAAAAGAGGGGAACGAAGTGTTTCGCCACTGGTATCCCTCTGATTACCAGAAAGAGGCGTTAAAGTAGTTTTTGTTGTTGTTTATTTTATTGTTAATAAGATTTAGCAGAAGAATTAACGTGCTGTGTTCATACGTGAGAGTTTTAACTTTAAGCGTTTATTGCTGAACTAAGACAACTCTCGCCTAGTATCTAGGAAGATTACTAAGCGCTAAGCCATGCTTACAGCTTCTGAATTCTAATTAAGGACCTACATATTTAATGGACTTACATATTTTAAGCTGTAGTGGCACAGCGTGTCACTGTAAGCGCGACGCTCACTTGACAGATTGAATTATTTAATATTTTCCTTTCTTTGCTCTGGCAATAAAACAATGTCTCGAAAATTCGGCGGAAATTGGGGAACGGAGAGTGCACTAAATTCTCTCTGCGTGCCCGGTTGTATGTGGGATGAAAAATTATAAAAAATATATATAATGAAATTTTATAATTTTATTAAAATAACCTTAAAGCAATGTTAAGCAAAATACATTTTTATACATTTATTCGATTGTATTGAGGCAAATAGTGGCGAAGGGATGCAAAGTGTTACTGTAAACGCGACTAGTTGTGGGTTCGATGCCCAATCGAGGAAATGAAATATTTATTTAAATTTACATTTTCACTTCTTCGTTCTGGTGTCGAGCCAAAGAGCGGCGTTGAGTTCCTCTACTCAACATGCATTGCCTCCAGAATTCGGCAGAAAGTGGGGAACGGAGTGTCTAGGTTTCCTCTGTTTACACGGCTGTGTACGGAATACAGCGTGAAGCTGATTATTTTTTTTTTATTTATTCGATGTAATGTATTGTTTTAATCCGTCTTAATAAATTTAATGTCGAATTCCACAAATGTTTTGGGATTATTGGTATAATTAAAACATATTATCATTCCGCAATTCGAAAATGTATTTTAAACAATATTTACAGCATTTTAATCACAACTATTGTGTAAAATTGTAGCTGTGATTTTAAATTGTAGCTGTAATTTTAAATTGTATACGATATATGACATCATAAAATCAGTAATAAAGAATATATGACAACATAAAATCAGTAATAAAGAAAATATGACAACATAAAATCAGTAAGATTATTATTGTTATTAAGATTGAGTTTGTCAACTTTTATAAATTGTAGATAATTACCGTTGACCTGAAATTGGACAGAACTCGGTGGATGAGTCCGACTCGCACTTGGTCTATTTTCATGTATTATATGTAATTTGAACATACATTTCTAATATGTTGTTGAGTGATAACGCAACATGACACAGTGTGGGAACATTACAGTCATAAAGTTAAAACAGTGTTGAAAATGTTACTTATTGTGTATGCAGTACGTAGGCAGAAGGAACCTAGTCTTAAGACACTCCGTTCTCCACTTTCCGCTGAGTTCTGGAGACATTGCATGTTGAGTGTCGGCATTTAAAACCGCCGTTAAGTAGTGGCTGACTGCGTTTCGCATCAGGTAATGCCGGGCTCCGGCACCCAACCCACCTTAAAGGCTGGCAACGCACCTGTAGCTCCTCTGGTGTTGCACGGGGTCGTAGGCGGCGGTAATCATTTACCATCAGGCGACCCGAACGCTCGTTTGCCTTGTCTTTTCCATAAAGAAAAAAAACTCGACACCGCGCTTTGCCTCGACACCAGTGCGTAGAAATGAAAATAAATATTTCACATTTTTTTACATTTTTAAAATGTTATTCCAAATTTTTCTAAATAAATATTCTAAATAAGTAAATATTTTACTTCCTCGAGTGGGGATCGAACCCACAACCAGTCGATTTTACAGTCACATTTTGTGCCCCTGCGCCACGACTGGCCTCAATGACTCAATGCCACGAATGGCCTTATTTAAGAGAAATAAAAAAAAAAATAAGGCA
Source organism: Heliconius erato x Heliconius himera (assembly GCA_013421005.1). Lineage (NCBI taxonomy): Eukaryota > Metazoa > Arthropoda > Insecta > Lepidoptera > Nymphalidae > Heliconius > Heliconius erato x Heliconius himera. Next base: position 8,926 of record JAATLQ010032388.1, on the reverse strand, counting down.
GCGCAGCTTGAATAATCAGGTCTCAAATGGACCGCGAGGTAATGCTCACGCACTTTTATTATAGCTTTTCGTAAGTCTGACAAACAAGATAATAAAAAATAAATTAAGCCGACGTACAAAAATAAAAACAAATTAAACATTTACTTCATTTTTAAATGTTCTTTATTCAAACTTTTGCAGGTGCTTTTGACTCGTCGATTGAAAATAAAGCCTATTGATGACCTATTTGGAAGCAGCAAGCAGAGAAGAGCTGGTAAGAAACTCAACAGTGGCTCTATTCAATATCGAGGTTACAATTTTATTGTTTAATATAATAATCATTTAGTTGTCCATCTGTCCATTTGTCCGTCTGTCAACACCATTTATTTCGAGATTGCGTGGAGGTGTCAAACTGAAATTAATATCGAATATTCAAATCTACCATCCGTTCACAGAAAAAATGAAACTTCTAAGTCAAAGCACTCAAAAGATACGAGCATTTTTTTCTATTATGCTGCATTTTGTATGAAATTCGCCGCTTAATTTGAAAAATATCCATCCTAATACATTCTTTTGAATGTTATAGAAAAACAGTAACAGTAAATGACCTGAAACTTATATATATTTACATTTACAGGCACACCTTGTGCTCCTGCGTCACGACTGGCCTCAATTTTCAAAATTAATATAATTGGTATTATGTTTATAATATAAAAACAATTTTTATTAAAATCTAATATATGATTTTAAGCAATATCTTAGATCTGTTTGCTAACACTTTTATTAAGAGCGTTTACTTATTTATGTTGATAATTGTTTGTTGGTCAAATAAGAATAAAAAGGTTTCGTATGTCGGTACTATTTGGTCACGTTCTTATGTTTCCATTACTTCTTCTACAACTGACTTGTTTATTTACTACAATGTTACCAGTTTTTAATAATAGATATGAGAATACATACGTATATGTTTAAAATCTTTTCTTTTAGCTATAAATAGTATACCACAACTTTAGTTCAGCGGAGGAGTTTATTTTAATGTGATTTTTTTATTCTAATAAGAAAATAAAAATACCAGCCGAATTGAAAACTTCCTCCTTTTTAAGACGGTTAAAAAAGATCGGTTACCATTATAGACTATGATATATTGCTATTTGATAGAATTATAGAAAAAAATACGTTCATATATAAATGTCCGTGGTCTTAATTCTCTTGGTAGTTTTTTACGTAATAGTAGAACAAACATCCATCCTCACAAACTTTCACAATCACACTCAATCACTTCAAGCGGGGATCAGACACTGTCGCACTGCGCCACTGGCCTTATTATAAAACTAGCGGTTCACTCGCGGCTTCGCCTGCATACCACCTATAACTTTTTTATTATGCTGCATTTGCCAACAGATTAATACAATCAACCATGAACACTACGTCGCTGTATGATAGGACGACAACGGCGGCAAGTGCGCCCCGTTATATAACCCATAGCACTTCCAAAGAAGGCAGTTTTCATACACAATAAAAAGAAAATAAATCGGACCAGTAGGTCCAGAGATCCTAGCGTTTAAACAAACAAACTCTTACGCTTTATTATATTAGTATCTATAGATAAATGTAAATAACATGTATCTACCGTACTACCGTTCAAAAGTATTTGCACATCTAGGAGACAATGAGTTTTAGGGAAAAAACCGAAAAAATTGTATTGTTAAGAGTTTATTCTTTATATTAAATTTACGTTAGTTATTTCTTAAAATTTGCCTTCATCAATATATCCTTCTTTTGTCTTAATTACCGCTGCACAGCGTTTAGGCATTCTATCTTTTTTCTTTACCTAATAGTCAGGATCAATTGCATTCCATTCCTTCTGTAGTACATCCTAGAGATGTTCATTCTTTTGCACCTCTCTGTCTAATTTATCCCATAATAATTCTATAGGATTGAGATCAAGGGATTGCGATGGCCACACTATAACTTTCAGCACTTTTTTCAGCTCAAAGGCTTTCAAATACTCCTTGCTTAACTTAGAAGAGTGCTTAGTATTAAAGTGCTCATTGTCATGCTGAAACATAAAGTTCTTACCGATTAATCAAACACTCGAAGATGTCATATTTTCTTGGAGTTTTTTTTTGTATTGCTCTTTTTTGAGAATACTTGTAATTTTTATTCCCGACTTTCGAATACCACAATATAGGTATCAAATTCAAAAGTTCGATATGAGGATTTCAAAATGGTATATAATGATTATCATTACCATAACGAATACTAACAAAAAAAGTGGAAAATAAAAAAATATTTAAAAGAACAAAACCCCGACTGCATAAAACTAAAAAGAAAATAAAGAAGTCCAATAATTTATTAGGATTAACAGTCGGGACCTATAAGTAATTCTTCAATCAATAAAATCTTTACCAGGAACCCCGCATAATTTAAAGAGGTCCCGACTGTTAATCCTAAGGCTGCTATGAGCCGCCTTTACGCCTTTTTTGACAGTGGAAGTACTAACGGAATCTTGTCTGGATTTGTTAAATTGTGCTGCAATTTCTGGTGAAATTAGTTTTCTTTTGCGTTGGATGATCAATTCTATGAGGTTATCTTCACTATTAATAGTATTACGGGGAAATCCGGTCCGTGTTTTGTTAACATAATTGTTAGTGTTTATATATTTATTTGTTCACGTTGTAGTCTACTGTTCTTCGAGATATGTTTAATATTGAGGAAACTTCGCGATTACTTTTATTCAATTTATGTAAACTAATAATCATAGAACGTGTTTCTTTAAATATTTTTTTAGTTTTCACCATTTTATTTAAAAAAATAACTGCGAGGAGGGTTTTATAACAAGAACTTAGAAACTTGAGGAGATATAGCTTATGAAGGCTGTTATGAAACGAATTTATTAATATATTGTCTTTTATATAGTTCTACTTCAACTATAAGTAATAATCGATAAGTGAATAATATATTAGGTTTCCTAATATAAGAAAAATACCATCAGGCTACGCGATACGACTTTAATAAAATAAATGTCTCACCTTAAATATCAGTATAATTGTTAATTTAACAAATTCTGTCGTATATTAAGTGGTGTTAAAGCCAAAGTAGATAGTTATGTCGATCATTTATTCGGTTATTATACTTTACTTCTCTAAAACAACACTGGGAAAATACTTATGAACGGTAGTGTATAAATACATATATTAATGTTTTTATGTAGTTTAAAATGAAATATACAAATATATGATATTTTCAAGACGTGCTAATCTTGAGCAGGACCGTCTACTGGATGCTTAATTCCTCAGATAATAACAGTAGATTAAACGGGTATTAGCTCATAAGAACAGTTTCAAACAGACACGATTATTTGGTGTCAAAAGTACTCCTTGCATAAAAGCAGCAGATTTAAATTAAGAATATGTGTTGTAATTTACCCAAAGTTATTCATATACCCAAAGTTGAATAACTTTGGGTATATCGTAATTTTTAGGGTCCCGTAATTCAAGTAGAAAAAAAACCGGTTAAGTGAGAGTCGGACTTACCCACCGAAGCTTTCGTACCAATTTAAAGATTGTAGGTTATCGAGAAGTACAACTTACAAATATGGACAAATTTAAATGTGCGGTTGTATGTACTAATTTTGTTTCAAATTAACTACAATTATAAGTTTGAATTTTTTTTTTTCTATGAAATATATGTAAGTTTTGACTTTTTGGACTTTTTTCCTTTATTAATACTGCAAGTTCTCACTTCTTGCCAAGTTTCATAACTACCCATGGGAAGTACCTACCCGTAGAAAATAGTAAAGAATTTCAGAAAAAATGCAGTAAAAACGATGCTTAACGCTTTAAATTGCTTTGACTTTGAAGCTTGATTTTTTATGTGCTCCAAAGATGTACGATGAAGTAGGTCTGAATTTAATACAATATAATATTTTTCACAAATTTTCTGGGGAAGGCAATTCAGAATAGATCCTTCCCCAATCTGCGATGATTAAATAATTCCTAAACAATGTCTGAATTTGCAGGCAAACATTTTTTTGAGTGTTGAAATGCTGCATCAGATGTGAGAGGTAAAACTGATAAAAGAACATTTATGTTCTTGGCAGTTACTTTGTTAAAATAATGAGATCTTAATATCCTCAAACCTGTAATTTTTGCCGGGGCACAATACGTATCGTATCATACATATAATACCAGCCTTAAATACATTATTTGGATCTTCATTTTAATTTTAAAATATCACTGCTGAGTTATGTAGCTTTTACTTTTCGAAATTTTTAAGTAACTTCATTTTTATTTATTGAATACCGCTAAAATAGTATCACAATCCGAAAAAGCGTGTAAAAAATATGTACTTTACGTGCTGGTAGAGATTTTATTAAACATTTCGTGTCATATTTGTTTTTTTCATACCTAAAAAACGCCCCACGTGTTTTTTACAATTCAATAGACTTTTTTATATACACTCTTAGTCAAAGTCAAATCATCAAGGGGAAGTGGGGGTTAAAAATGCTAAAAAAATATCACGTGATTAATATGTGGCCCTTAACGCCTAGTTATCGCCTCCAAAAAGTAAATTAATATTTAAAAAAAAAATAATTTAAATTCTTATTTCACCCCCAGAGAGATCCGAGTTCAAAACCCACAAGCACTTCACTATTCAGTAGTGCCATGAAAAATGTCAGCGTTTCTCTTAGATTAATAACTAGATTTCAATGTCCGAGTATGTGCAGTCTCTACGGCTTTAGTGCCCCAAGTCCAGGAGTCTTAAACCTGTGCATTTAACATTTTGTGTTTTTTTTTTTGTTTCAAAATTGTAGCTAAATATTTAAATTAAGTCTGAAAACAACAAAGAATAGTAGTAAAAGAATAAATATGATACTGTATTGAACTTTATTGTAACTGTATTGAATAAAATGAAATGAAAAAAAAAATATTGCAATAAAAACAAACCGATTACAATATTATTTATTTAACAAAAACCTCCAAGGTGTGGTATTCGATACTTTAAATCTATAATATAAGTCAATAAATTAAAATATAAATGAAAAAAAAAGCTAATTTTTATAATTCAGAAATAGGATAAAAGAAAACAATGATTAATTAGAAATTTCTTTTTTATGAAACCATTTATTTAGACAAATAAGTTTTAACGATATTTTGCTTGATCGATGAGACAAATTTGATAAGAAGTCAGGAGACAAATCTGTGTAAGTAAATTTCCACTGGAAAGTTTATCTTAGCTTTAAACTATTAAAGACTACTTCTTAGCTTTAATAGTAGTGACTACTTGTAACATTAAATTAAATCAAATTAAATCAGCTTCACGCTGTATCCCGCACTCGGCAGGGTAGGCAGAGGGAACCTAGGGTTAAGACACTCTGTTCCCCATTTTCTGCTGAATTCAGGAGGCATTGCGTGTTGAGTGGCAGAACTCAATCTTTCTTCGCTCTGGTGTCGAGGTTAAGCGCGGCTTAACCTCGACACCAGAGCGAAGAAATGGAAATATAAATTTAAATAAATATTTCATCTCCTCGAATGGGGATCGAACCCACAACCAGTCGGTTTTACAGTCACACCTCGTGCCGCTGTGCCACGACTTGTAACATGAATATAATAAATTATCTCTAATTGTATTTGCTAAGTAAGAAGGACAGGATGCTAGCTTATATGGTTGGTACTGACTAATTAGTATTTAAAACCATGTAAGTATTTAACAATAGAAATATTGAATGCACATGGTAAATAGTGGATGTATGAAAATTATTTTATAAAGTTGAAAATATATACATTGTTATTGTCACACATTCACTACTGTTTTAGTAGGGAATTTTCTTTTTTCGAAAATTGTCAAAAGTATCTATATGTACATAGGGTGTGACGTGATCAACGTTGGTCCATAGATTGGGGACCTCATTTCCTACTCTACTCCCATGTAGTGATTTTCAGTGGTTCTGGAGCTATTTAGGAGTTTGGATTTTTGGAATCTTGATGTAAATTGGAAAATACAGTATAACTGGACATGCTGCACTCGTAAGATTTTTCCTCAAAATAATATAATATTCAAATTAAGTCTGAAAACAGCAAAGGATTTCAAGGATATATGAAAGAGTATGTAGGTATTAAAAAAATAAGGCCTTTTACAACAGTTTAAAACGATGGTTATATTGACTTAGGAAATATATTTCGAATTATTTATTTTTATTCAGAAATCACTGTTATTCGTTTAGACTAAATAATCTTAAAAACTTTTATCTAATTACGAGAATTGACTAGCCGATTGAAGAGCCGATTTCTTTAATCTTATTCTGAAATTATTTTTGTCTCTCAATAGGGTTGAGGTGTCTACTGATTGCTCTAATCCTAGTCAAAACTTCATTGTTTACGCTTCTACGCTTCTAACTTCATTGAGTGGTTCATTTGAGTGGGTTTTATGAATATGTTATACGAGGATAAGCCAGTTTAAACATGATATTATAAAAATTATATATTGGATTGTTGATTGATCTTTTCAAGATAATTTAAAATATAGAATATTTCATCTAAAGATAGAGTGCGATTTTCGTTATATAGCTTCAGAAAAAGTAAAGAAATTTAATAAATAATTTAAGGAATCTCGTTAGGCGAACATATGAGACGTTACACAAGCAAGTTGATCGTATATACGTAAAATGAGGGCGAGTACATCATTATGTTTAAAAATTAAATTAATAATTATTAGAAACAATAACGTTAAGTGTTTATAAGGATATTTTGGCTTAGTAAAATTCACTTATCCAAATATACTGTATTATTATATTTTCATGTTTTATTCATAATAAAAAAAGTTAAATATGGTTGAGGCCAGTCGTGGCGCAGAGGCATAAAGTGAAATATTTATTTACATTTATATTTTCTTTTTTTGGGTGTCGAGGTAAAGCGCGGCATTGAGTTCCGCCACTCAACACGCAATGCCTCCAGAACTCGGCGAAAAGCACAAAAGATGATGAGAGGTACATATATGGTGTGAAGTCCCCCGAAGGGCATCTAAGAAGAGGTTGACGACAGTGGACGGGGTAAAAGACATGGATTGTACATAGATTTGAACTACATATTAATTACATTACATTATTAAAATATGAAGAATAAATAATGAAAATGTCTATATTATTTTTGGCATTGTTTCAGCAATTTCTTTTTTGTTTTTAATACACTTCAATTTTTTTTTCGCTGATTGAGAGATGGATTGATATAGATTATTTATACAAATATAAAACATTATTCGGTAAAAATGGTGTTATGGTATAATTATTTAACAATTTACACAATATACGAAAGGAAAAAAGAAATAAAAAAGAAACAACTTTAACATACTGTAAAAGATTTTTTAAAAATATATTTTTAAATACACAGACAGAGCCGATAAAAACTAGCGCATAGCCACTGCATCGATTAAAAAGCTCACTAATTCGTGGTATAGCAATGTTATAACATAGCACAGTCCCATGTATTGATAACCCATTGTGTTTTTATGAAAGTTCTCAGGGCTCGGTATTCAAATCAAATCAAATCAGCTTCACGCTGTATCCCGCATACAGCAGGGTAGGCAGAGGGAACCTAGTGTTAAGACACTCCGTTCCCCACTTTCTGTCGATTTCTGGAGGCATTGCGTGTTGAGTGGCAGAACTCAACGCCGCGCTTAACCTCGACACCAGAGCGAAGAAATGGAAATATAAATTTAAATAAATATTTCATCTCCTCGAGTGGGGATCGAACCCACAGCCAGTCGGTTTTACAGTCACACCTCGTGCCACTGCGCCACCACTGGCCTCGGCTCGGTATTATTTTAATAATAAAATGTTTAGAACGTTTTAATAACAAAACTAAGTAATAATTTAATATATACAATATTTGGAAACAGTAAAATTAATTATTGAAAAATGATGTACAGAAAGATTAAGATCCTCGCAGACTGTAGACTTAAAAGGTGCAATTGAAGTTGCAGATTAAGGTTTCGGGAAAAGAGATTTGGGTGCATAACATTTTCAGTAATAGATTAGTTAGTGGAAAATTTATAACACGCAGGTCTTTCGTCGGCTTCTTTAATTAACTGTAAAAGGTAAATTTTCCACGTATGTCACGTGGAAAATTTACCTTAAAAGAAGTGCCTTATATATTTTTTTTTAAATCTTGATAAGATTTAGCATCAATCCCTCCAGAAATATTTCCAAATCAGGGAACCCTAAATTAACGGTTACTGATGAACAACGGTAAAAGTGGAAAAATATAGATTTTTTTTATTAAAATAATCGTAGTATGTGCGCAAGTGGAAGTTAGCCAATAGTTATAATCGATATTGGAGATAGAAAATCTACAATCTACGAGCCCTTAACTTAGATTTTTTTTCTATTGCTACGTCAGATTATTTTAATATGATTTATTCTCTTATAAGTTTATAACGTGTTTGTCATATAATTCAGATGATGACATAATTAATACATATTAATTTAGATAGATATCCTTTTTTATAATTTAATTAAATTAAGGTACAAAAATTGTCTGTAAAATTAATTTAAAAAAGCTTATAAACTATATAAAGGAATGTCATTCACATTTAGTCTTCTGTGTTTATCGGAAGGGCTTTGACTAGAACTTCCATTTGTTCTTATTTGATTTGATGCTTTTCTTCCTTTAAGAAAATCCTGGAACAATAAAAATGGTGATATTGTGCAGTAAAAATATAACTGTTTTGCATTACAACAAAACAATTATTATGTGTTGGATAAAACACAGTGTTAGAGTGAAGAAGTCATCCGTGATTTTAGTCTATGGTACTACAAACTTACCAATCTGTCCATAGATTATCTACTCTTGGCACCCGCAGGCGCCACCTACCGTGACGGTTGGCGCGAAAACATCTGTCAACTCATAGTCTTCACGTTTCATTCAATCACCAGCAAGTCCTACTTGCT
>JAATLQ010032387.1:34634-48676 GCA_013421005.1 Heliconius erato x Heliconius himera | reverse complement strand
GGTGTATGTATATGCTATTTACAACAGTTTTATTATATTTTCCGTATACAGTACAACTTTGTAACGAAAGCTCTGAGTATACAAACATTGTGATAAAATTAAAACGCCACACTGCACTCCAAGTTTACTTGTGGGCGACAGTAACTTTTATACAAATTGACAATGTCTGGTACAAAGTTTAGAATTTCCTGTCGGTTGGAGGTTAGCTTGTAGCTTTTGTGCATTTATAAAGAAAACTATGTATATAACCTTAGAGCCAGTTGTGTTGTGTGTGTGTGTTTTTTTTTTTTTTTTTTTTTTTCCTTTTGGTGTCGGGGCAAAACACGGTTCTGAGTTCCGCCACTCAACACGTAATGCCTTAATAGCAACTTCTTCTTAACAACAGGTTTCCAGGTGCCCTCTGCCTACCCTACAATTGGCGGGATACTACGTGTTAAGAAAAAAAAGGATACTGTACTGTTTAAAAAGTATGTATACAGCTACAAGTATCTTTGCGTATAGGAGGGTAGTAGAAAAAATAATCAGAGATCGTTCATTCCGTTTTCCATTTAAAGAGTAGAGTACTTAAAGTATATTTATTTAAAGAGATATAAGATATTGATCCAGAAAATGAAAATGCTTTAGTGCAATTGTTTTTAATAAAGGGTAATGAATCTATAATAAAATGTCTGACCTTAAGTCACGCAAATAATTGCAACATCATTACAACATAACCCATTTAGGCTACATACATAACTTTTAATATTAAAAAAAAAACGTTGTGGAAATCGAATCCAGAACAATCTCACGTATTGTCCACATCATATAAGTACCTTTTTTATCTGTGCTAACGTGTCACAAATATATATCTGTAAATAGTATTCATTAGTTTGATTCTATTATGAAAATAAACAATTCAATTACATGAAAAAAAAAGAAGCCCTTCCTCGAGATTATTCTGTATCTGTCCTAAGCATATTAAAACTTTCAAAGAAGAAATTCTCCAAGAAAAAGGTCAAAGGGAATTTTAAATTGTCACATAACCCTGTTAAAAGTTAGCGAGTTGAAAATTAGGAAACGTCAAACGGTAAAGAGATGCTGCGATAAATCACGAGATCTTTATTATTGAGAGATGACTCCTCACTTTGAGGGAACGTAATACTATCCGTATAGTTTCAAGCAATTTTCATCCTAAAGTAATTTTAGTTCCATGGTTTGTCATTATTTCCTGCATTATATTATGATAATCTTTAATACATCTTCAAAAAAATTGTATATGGGTTGACAGATTGAACCTAGGAACATAGTGTTAAGACACTTCGTTCCCAATAAGGCACTTCCGTTCCCTGCCTTCATATTATGCTAAATATTAAATAATGTATTTCACCCAGTGGGATTAAAGCCACAACATGTCACGTTAACGCATGTGCCCCTGCGCCACGACTGGCCTCAACATATACTAATGTGTAATCAATAATATCTATTTATGTATATTTAAAACTTTTCTGTTATTTAGTGATTGACAAACAACACAAAGATGAAGCTACAGGACCTAAAAAGTTAAAATGTAGGTAGAATAAGGAGTTTGGGAGAGCATTTTTGACCTTCAATTATAAAATTTAGCAAGAAGTGAGAACTTGCAGTACAAATAAAAGAAAATAAATCGAAAAAAATACATCTAAAAAAGAAAACTCAAAATTTCCACGGAAACGGCAAAAACAGAATTTTCCATTCTACCTTAAACTCCACTCAAAAAAAAATTACGCTCGACGATTAATTAAATATCTATAGCTATATTTTTACACAATATAAAAACAAAGGCGCCTTATGTGAAAATGATAGTTAATTGAACAGAATAATACAGTCTTGTAAAATTTTAGTGTTCTAATTTTATCTAGGGGTACGTTAAGCCGATACAGAATCGACCTTTAACACGCAAACTTGACGGTCCCTTAAATATTTACCCGAGGGACTCTATTAGAACTTTATTAAATTCTATTATAGAGGGAGAGATGTATAGGTAAGTCTTATTTAGTTGTATTTATAGTAGCTCATGTATAAAAATAGTTAAATATTAATAATATACTGTGATACTAAATAATAAATATAGAAAAAGCTAAGGTAAATTAAAAGTTTCAGCGCATAACAGGATAGGTAGAGGGAACCTGGGAACCGAATGTTATGACCAGGTTAGGTTAGGCTAGGTTCCCATAGCACTCCTTCGTTTCTCCACTTTCCGCTGAAATCTCAAGGCATTGTGTTTTGGGTAACTGAACTCAACGCTACGTTTTGCCTTAAACTAATCTTAAGCTAAAACTAAAATTTAAAACAAATGTAAAAAGTATATAGATGAGGCGCTTTACAATAGCTTAACAGGCTAAATTTTGTACAGTGATTTAAATATTGAGATTCAAATTATCGCTTTAAATAATAATTATATACTTAAGTAGGCTTAATGCCAGTCGTGGCTTAAGGGCATAAGCGGGTGACTGTAAACACAACTTGTGGGTTCGATCCCAATCGAGGATACTGAATATTTAATACATTAGTTTCAATTTACATTTTCACGCTCTGGCAGCGAGGAATAGCGCGGCGTTGGGTTCCACTATTCAACGGGCAATGCGTCCTCGATTTGGCATGAAAACGGTATTTAATAGTAGGTACATATGTGTATATACATAGTGGTATATAAAAATTTATCTTTTTCTTGTTATGAACAATTAAAAATACCTATTACGGTTCATAAGGTACAGACAACTCTTAATAATACATTATTTGCACATCTGACTGTTGTTGTTAGGGTTGTGGGTTCAATTTCTACTCTAGAGAACAAATTATTTTGATTTTATTATTGTTGTAAAAGGACAAATTGCTTAATACACGATGTCTTGAAAATTGAGCGGAAAGTCCTAGAGCAATACGTTCCCTCTGCCTATCTTATTAAGAAAAATAAAACGGGATAAGCACGAGTTGGGCTTGCCAGTCGAGGGTTCCGTACAAAAATTGGAGGTCTCGAGCTTTTTCCGAAATTCAAGTTTAGCTTAGCTAGAGCCCTTTTATTTGATACCTAGCTTGAACTAGCGGCTTTAATATAATATTTTGACCTCCTTTTAAGGCTATTTATTATTTTTTAATATTTAACCACAAATGTATAGTTTTCAGATTAGTTTCTGAACTAGATGTACCTGTAGATGCTGGCAACCAAATTTCATAATTCTAGTTCAACCGGAAGTACCCTGTGAATTTTGATTTTCTTGATAGTGATCGAAATACGTGGTCTTTGCGATATAAACGGTCATATCTTTTTTTTAAGTAAGTGCACAAATACGATTTTTACAGAAAATCAAGGGACCGTAGACTCGAGTATATGGTTTGAATTTCAACTCCATATCTCGAAGCGTTCCTGAGATAAAGGCTCTTGACAGACAGACCGACTGACGGACAGGCCTACACAGCTATATACGCATGAATTCAAAAAAAAAATTAAACATTCGTAATAAAGATTAAAAAATATATTTAAAACGTAAATAGAACATAATTTACTTGACAATTTCTATAAAAGTTTACTAAATTGTTGCTCGTGGAAGAGAACAATCGAGTAATTTTCTATTCCAAAAGGATTGAAATATCAAAGGGTCGTTTGAATCAATTGATTTTATAATCAATGACCTTGACCGGCCTTTTGGAAGTGCTTATACATTTACACATTTTTTACCCAATTGCAAAGGAAGGGTTGTGTTTTTCGCGCGTATTTTGTATCTATGTATGTACATTATTTATCCTTATTTCTCCAGAACCTCTGACGGATTTTGTCGATTTAGTGTAGTCCTAGCAATATTCTTAGATTTATAGGCCAGTCGTGGCGTAGAGGCAAAAAATGTGACTGTAAAATCGACTGGTTGTGAGTTTGATCCCCACTCGAGGAAATGAAATATTTATTTACATTTATATTTTCGTTTCTTCGCTCTGGTGTTGAGGCAAGCGCCGCGGTGAATTCCGCTACTCAACACACAATGCCTCCAGAACTTGGCGGAAAGTGGGGAACGGAGTGTCTTAACACTAGGTTCCCTCTGCCTACCCTGCTGTATGCGAGATACAGCGTGAACCTGATTAACAGTCGGAATCCTATAATGTTTTAACCAATTAAATTTTTACCCCGTAAAATTTCAAATTCTGACTGTTAATCATAATGGACTGTAGGCTAATTTTTCTTTATATGTCTTATGAAGACTAAAACTGTAGGATAATTTTTCTTTATATGTCTTATGAAGACAGGGTTTTTCTTTTTTATATTTATTTATTTATTTTATTTTCCCCATATAAGACAGGGTTCTTCAATGTCACGTTATATCGTCAAATAATGTACGTCACATATACATATACTTTGTTATACTATATTGAGATCAGTGCCACGTGGTAATGATAATAATGATATACAAAGAAAATGTTTTCTTACATTTAGGTACAGAACGGAGTAGTGAAGTCCCTATTCGATGGCGTATTTATCAGTTGCTTTGTCATAAATTAAGATAAGACACCTGTGTTCATTAAAAAAAATTAGAATCATTATAATTATGTAAAAAGCGTAAGTCCAATCGTAGCGTAGAGGCACAAGCGTGTGACTATAAACTGTGTTGTGGGTTCGATTCTCACTCGAGGAATTAAATATTTATTATTTCTTCGCTCTCGTGTCGAAATAAATCGCGGCGTTGAGTTCTGCCCCTCAAAACGCTATAACTCCAGAATTTGAAGGAAAGTGGGGATATATACCTTGTCCTTTTCCATAAAAAAAATATATATACACCGTGGAGCTAACAAAAAAAAAGCCAAAGATGTACGACTGACTACATACAATGCCTTTTTATTGAAAAATATTATTTGACTGTGAATTTGCGTGGTCAAATGGGACAATCGACCGTCCGTTGTAACTCGGAGATTAGAGAATTTAACAAAAAACACCTATAGTTTTATAATATTATAGTAAAGTACAGACTGTTATACATAGTAAAGAATAGAAAAAGTTTAAATAAGAAAAAAAAAAATACGATATAAGAAAATGTTTTTAAATATGTGAGTAGAGTACTAAAGATAAGTCAAGGTGTTACCAGAACGATTGCCTTTAGAACCCAGTGGTACTTTCCAGGCCAATTGGTGTAAACGCACCTACGAATAAATCTTATCCATAGTAATAGATTCGATAATATTTACTTAACCAAGTTTCATTGTTATCGTAATGAAAGTGAAATAAATCAACAATACCGTTGAGTACCGGTACTCAACGCCGTGCTTTGAGCCCCAGTGGGGTCAAGTCCACATCGCGTTTACAATAAGACATTCTACCTCTGTGCCACGATGATTTTAATAGCTTACTACTATCTAATATAAAAAAAAAACAATTTATTGTTGTATATCCAATAATAGCCGGCAACTTAGCGATTAATATAAATCCGGATTGTAACAGCAAAGTATTAAAAGGCAAATGGAAATTAAAAAGGGTGAAACTTAACTCCTCTCACCTTTGAGGGAGTCGTCTCTTTCCTCCACTCTCTCTCATCTTTTAACGAGTTAATTTTAAACACGAGCTCTCATAGACGCAACCCTAATTAATCTGAGCTAAAGAGGTCATTTTTAGAATAAATAACGACGTGCCCGAGATCACGGCACCAATTAACATGTTGTATGAATATTTATCTTGTTGATTAGATGTGTACGGTATGTGTAGCGTGGGCTATATTATATAAATAAATGAAATCAGCTTCACCCTGTATCTCGCACACAGCAGAGTAGACAGAGGGAACCTAGTGTTAAGACACTCCGTTCCCCACTTTCTGCCGAATTCTGGAGGCATTGCGTGTTGAGTGGCTGAACTCAACGCCGCGCTTGTCCTCGACATCAGAGCGAAGAAATGGAAATATAAATTTAAGTAAATATTTCATCTCCTCGAGTGAGGATCGAACCCACAACCAGTCGATTTTATAGTCACACTTCATGCGGCTGCGCCGCGACTGGCTTCATTTATTGGCTAAATATTAATTATTAATAATCTAACTACGTAAGAAACATAATAAAACTTAAATTATGCATAAATTCTCCAAATAATTAACACAAAACCCACAAGACAAAAATATCAGTACCACCTCATAAAATGGGGCGAATCAGATATTTTAATTTTTTCGAATAACCCCATTTAAAAGATTGAGCGTTGCGCAGCGTTGAGTTCTGCCACTCAACACGCAATACCTTCAGAATTCGGCAAAAAGTGGGTAACGGAGTGTCTTAACACAAGATTCCCTCTGCCTACCCTGCGGTGTGTGGGATACAGCGTGAAGCTGATTTATTTGATTTTAGCCAATAAAAGTTGCATATAGTGTACTTTATTATGATTTTCATATTCTCAAAAAAAATTATATCTACGATGGTCTACTAAATATGCAAAACTGCAGGTAGCATGTAACTTTGCTCAAAAGAACACGTAACTACCAGCATGTCTAATTCATAATTTAGACAGTTAAACAAAGCGGATTATTTTGAAGGCACTCTCGGTAACGCAATAATTAATGAGCCGATATCGGTTAGAATTTTAGACTAAGATTATAATATGTGAATTGGAAGAGACACGTACACGTATAACTGGTCACTATAAGTTAATAGTGACTTGTAAGCACATAGGTTGTGGGTTCAATTCCCATAATCAGTTGGGGCTCAGGTAATGAGGCAGAGCACGGTATTGAGTTCTGTTACTCAACACGCAATGTCTTCAGAAGGTGGCAAGTGGTTAACGGAAATGTCTTTATCGGAATTGGATGTCTTAACACTACGTTCTCAGATTTCCTCTGTCCACTGTTTTGTGCTGATTTAATTTAATTTAGCTACAGGGCTACACATTTTTTTATTGATATAGTGATGATCGATTTATATATATTTTAATTTATTATTAATGTATAGATAGATGATGATCATTGATTATAATTTTTTATTTATTTTTTTCGCTGCTTACCACTTCTAATTTATTTTGTTCTAAGGTTTAACAAGGAGCTGAAATTATGGAGTAACCTTTTTGTTTCAAATTTGTAGGAAATTGATTTATTATTCATATATTAATAAGAAATGATATTAAGCATTTATGTTTGTAAGCCTTTACAGTACATTAGAGAATACATCTAAGAAATATTCAGACATGTCGTGACTGTAAACGCGACAGGTTGTGGGTTTGATTCCCATTTGAGGTAAATGGAATATTTTATATATTCATTTTCTTCGCTCTGCTATCGCGGAACAGTGTAGTGTTGCCTTTCAACACTCAACACATAATGGCTCCGGAATTCGGTAGAAAGTGGAGAACGGAAATGTCTTAATGTAAGAGATGAGCCTTGACAGAGTTAGCTTGTCAGGGTAGGTTCCCATATTCTCTCTGCCTACCCTGCTATGTGCGGGATACAGCACGAAGCTAAAAAAAGCTTATAAACGTTTAAAGCTAATAAAAAAGCGAATAGCGCTGTAGCCCAATTGGTAGTAGCTTACAGTACGTACGATATACGCAATGATTACAAGCATAAGTTTGATCATCGATCGGGAAAAGAAAATTCAAATATGATGTGCTCATATTTGAATTTTCTTTTCCCTGAAGGAAGGAATTTTCCTTTATTTGAATTATTCATATATCTCACTCTGATTTGTATGGTGGTACAAAGTGTGGCGTTAAGTTACGCTAACAGAATAAATAGATTATGTATGACTACAAATTACAATAACACTAATAAAGATAGTTTACTCAATATAGTAGTAAGGCACTAATATAATATTCGGCCATACGTTCCGCAGTAAATCAAAAGTCGTAATACCAACACAATAAAACAAGTTGGAACGTGATAAAATATGTTTCTACCCCTCAAATAAAGGCCATTAAGACGGGAAGTAGGTTCGATTTCCTTTATTGCTACCCATAAAGGTGCTAAGCTAGTGATTGTTATAATAAACGGGGCGTTAAGTTAACCTACTATAGGTATGTAAGATTTGTGTGATTTAGTATGGATATTTTGTACGTGGTTGGACTTTTTATGTCTAATTTTTTTTAGTTTCATTCTGTAGCGAAATGGGTAGATAGAACCTAGTGTTAAGTCACTCCGTTCCTTTTTGTTTAATTTTCGAGACATTGTGTGTTGTGTGGTGAAACTCAACGCCACACCTAGACTTCTTACTAGAGCGAGGAAATAAAAATAATAATCTTTCCGTTTGGGAATCGAACCCAATATCGTCATGTTTAAAGTCTGACGCCTGTCAGCGGTCGCTTCTTCTTGATTTTGCAGTTGACAGAGCGGTGGTGGTAGTCGTTAAAGGTTAGGGGCGGCCATACAGTCCCAGTCATTCTTCGCGGATGGCTGCTTGCCTAGTAAATTCCTAGAGAGGACCACAAAAGCAGCCCTCACTTGGTGGGTCAAGCGCATGGTGGAGCTGTTGCATAACCTGCTGTCTTCAACTCTATCATGAAGTACAAGATGTTGCATGGATGAACTTTCTTGTTTAGAAATATATCCGAAAAAAGTAAGAATGCGTGTTTAAGCGATGGAGAATAGACGTTGTTTAATGCAGAGTTCACGGAGGATGGACTCATGGGATCTGAATTCAGTCCAAGACATATCGAGCGTTTATCTTTTTCTTTACACTTTATCTGAAATATAAATAATTCATAAATATACGATGAAAAAAAGAAAAAAATATCACCAAGTCACACATTTTCGATTTAAAATATATCACGGTCACTCAATTTCAGAGATTTTTAAAACTGAATTGCGTAGAGATTTATATAATAATCAGAAGTGATTATTCTAATTGAGAGTTAATAAGCGTCAGGGATCACGAATCCTTATATTACAAGTGCCTACCTATCTAGGCGCTCATTTCATCTTAACATATAAGTGGTGTAAAGTAGCTCCCAGTTCGTGGCTGTAATAGGTAAAGAAATTAATAATATTTATATAGTAAAAAGAAGAATTACAAGAAGTAATTAATACAAACAAAATACTTAAATGGTTTTTATATTGTAAAGAAACGTAATGACAAACCAGTTATTAGTCATCACACAATGCAGATAGCATATCTAGCATATCTATATTTATTTAGGCATTTCAGGAGACCAAATCATAGGAATTGAGACTGTGGAAATTAGAGTTTTACTGCTTTTCTCGAAAATTAAATGTTGAAGCAACATTTGGAGACTTTTAGTCTAAACAATTAAAAACACTGTAAGCACAAGTAAGTATTTAATAATAATTAAAATAAAATTTAAAATCTTTAAACAAAGTCTTATTTTTCTAAATTATGAACAAACTTTTACTCAACTATACTATGCAATTTTTTATTTTATATAAACTTGGCTCTTTTGCAACATTGCCCAATGGCTATAAATCCCTATTTCAAACTAATCTCAATTAATATATCAAACGCTTCGCCATATTTAGACTTAACTGATGCAAATCACGCAATTAATTTATAAAATGGTATTAGCATGAGCATAAAACAAATTTGTGTTTCACTGAAAATCTGACTGAAATAATTTATATTGTTGCAGACATCGTCAATAATGATTAAAATGTTTATATCTAGTTTATTACCTAGTGTATGTCAATATTATGATATTGTCGTTAAAATGCTGTATTTTTTTTAGTTCTACGCCTTTTTGACAAATTGGGTAGGCAGAGAGGGAAGTAGTGTTGAGGACTTTTCTTTCACCACGTCCCATTTACATATCGGATCATCACGGGATATTTGTGGTCGAACCCACAACCATCGGTTGGTGGTCGTTGCTGGATCAGCAATCCGATCTGGATCAGACCTACTGAGACACGACTATCTTAACATGTAGGTATATTTTACTATTCTACAATAGATAAATTTTAGATAGAAACTGTATTCTAAATAGAGTTTCTTTCTATCTAAAAGTTTGTATAATTAGGGTTCTGTACTTTTCAAGGAAAAAAAAAGAACCCTTATAAGTTCACTTTGTAGTTCGTCCGTCTGTCTGTCAAGAATCTTTATCTCAGGAACGCTTAGAGATATGAAGTTAAACTTCAAACCATATACTTCGATCTGCGGTCACTTGATTTTCTGAAAAAATCGAATTCCTACATTTACTTAAAAAAAGATATGGCCTCTTATACCTTGACACTATAAAAGGATTGAAAATGAATAGCGTACTCACTACTTACCGGTCAACCTAGAATTTAATTATGAAAATTATAAAATTTGACAGCTAGAATTTACAAATAGTACTTATTCTGGAAAAAACTACGACTTCTTGTCCGGTTGTTTTTCTAATAATATAGCCATATATTATTACAATTTGTTAAATATGTTATTGAATTACTAATTGAATATAGATAAAACGATTTTTTGTAATAAATTTGGTATTTATTATTTCAAAGATTTAATAAATTTTGGTAAAATTATATTTTCTTTTAGAAAATCGAGTAATATATTAAAAAAAACCATTTGATCAAAGGAACAAACTTAAGAACATCCAAAAGAACAATGCAGACCTTCCGTAAGCAGTTTCTACCTCCAATTCACAGTTTTTTACCTATAAAAAGATACACTAATATCATAGTTAACACAAATTAAACTCATACCAAATAAGTGTTATTTAAACGGCACTACCGTTATCGCGCTATATTAATCTTCTTGGCAGATGTTCCTTTGAGTAGGGTCTGATAAAGCGATCTAGCTAGGTGCCACGGGATTTGAACAAATAGACTTTGGGCATTAAAATGTCACGACTATATTATGTAATGTGAATTAAAATAATTGCTTGTTGCATTTACGGTTGGTGGAGTTTTTGGAAATTGATTTTAAATGTACTTTTTTAGAAAATGTATAAAAATTTGAACGTAGCGGGACTCGAACCCGCGCCTCCTGGAAACCGACCAAGCGCTCTGACCACTAAGCTATACGTTCTCATCAAGCTACGTTGTTACGTACATTTTTATATGGAAAAGTGAGTGAAGCGTCAGTCGTGGCACAGGGGCATAAAGTGTGACTGTAAATCGACTGATTGTGCCATCGCCAATTTCTGGAGGAAATTGGTGGAAACTGGGGAACGGAGTGTCTTAACACTAGATTCCCTCTGACTCGCAGATTCCCTAACAGGGTGCTATGTGCGGGATACAGCGTGAAGCTGAAAAAAAATGTGAATGATAAGAGAAGTACGGGGAGACATCGGTTGACCTTTGAAAACACAGTATCGAAGATACTGGAGGAAGGTCACGTAAAAAGCATGAGGACCCATCGGAGGGCATGTATAAAAGGTTGATGACAGTGGACGTGGCGAAAGAGGTATGTAGGGATCCGACTCCGTTCTCTCTGACTACCTCGCTAGGGATAAAGTATTAAGCTATGTTAAATAACTGTAAACATTTTTTTTAAGCGGATACGAACCCACGATCATTGCCTTTACAACCACACACAGTACAAGTACGCCACAATGGTTTCAGGTAAACATACATAAAAAATATTTTGAATAGAAAAAAATCATAAATATTAAACACCGTACCTACATCCACCGCAACCTACATGTATTAGGCAATTGAATCAAAAACAATATGGTAATAATATACAGAAATGGAGTAAATAATTCATATCCTATCCAATACAGGAGTAAGGATAATGTGCTTCTAATGCATACTTATTTTGGTTATTTCACTCAGTTATTTTGATATTTAATTTTTCAGGATTATATATGTATAAACATATATATCGGTAAATGAAGAAAGGGACAAGAAAACAAAAAGAAAGTTACAAAAAAAAAAAAAATAATTGAAAAAAAAAAAGTATATAGATTATATGATTATTAGTTTGATTCTGTTATTTGAATTTACAATTACATGTTGAATGGCGAAACTCAACGCTGCGCTTAGTTTTGCCACCGCAAAGGAATGAAAATAATTAAATTAAATCTTTATATAGGAAATGAACCCACTATCATCACGCTTACAATTACAAGCAGCCACTTTATTACTCTTAATAAAATACAAGAAATATAATTTTAAGATTTTTTTTTGCATTTTATTTTTTTGACACTACAGACACTTGTTCCGAGAACCTAGCATTAAAGTGCCGAATTTTGAAGACATTTCACGCTAAATGGTGTTAACAAAACTTAATGAAACTAATTAAAATATAATCTAAAAATTAAATTGAGGCCAGTCGTGGCGCAAGGGAACAAACTGTGACTGTAAAATCGACTGGTCGTGGGTACGATCCTCACTTGAGGAGATGAAATATTATTTACATTTTTATCTCTATTATTTCGCTCTGGTGTCGAGGCAAAGCGCGGCGTTGAGTTCCGCCACTCAACACGCAATGCCTCCAGAATTTGGCGAAAAGTGGGGAACGGAGTGTTTTAACACTAGGTTCCCTATGCCTACCCTGCTGTGTGCGGGATACAGCGTGAAACTGATTTGATTTAATTTGAAAATATAGTCAAAACTACGGAGACATCGAAATCGAATCCACAACTATCACATCCACAACCAAACATATCACCTCAGTGACCTAACCAATATACATATAATACAAAAAAAATATTTTTTATAGATTTTTTAAGTAACATAACAAATCAATGTGCACAGTGCAGATGCAAAACCGCACCCCTAACGACCTGTTCATCCCCTGTATGCACAGAAAGGCACGTTTAGCAGTTAACTTCAATTTCCACTACGTTATACTCCATCCATACGTCGGATTAGGTATCGACACGCCCTAAATCGTGGATGTATTACTATTACACAGGTATATACTGTATTTGGATGTATGTAAATTTATGTGGTATTGAGGCCAGTTGTGGCGCAGGCTGGGGGTTCGAGGGAAGTGATTTTTTTTTATATTTTAATTTTGCTCGCTCTGGTAACTGGGCAATGCGCGGCGTTGAGTTCTGACATTCAACTCGCAATGTTTCCAGAATTTGGGAGAAAGTTAGGAACGTAAGTGTCTAAATGGGAACAGAGTATCTTAACACTGGATTATCTGTGTGGTAATGTGCGTGATACAGCATGAGGCTAGAAAAAAATAAGATAATATTTCTTCAGCAAACACATTTGGACAGCGTGTGATTATAAACGCAATTATTGTGAGTTCATATCCGCGTAGAGAAAATATATATATTTTTTTTTTCATTTCCCTGCTACAGTAATGGTCAAATTGCGGCGTTGAGTTACGCTACTCAAATTAAGGCGAAAAGTACAGAAGTTAATCTTGGCTCTAGGTTCCCTCTACCTATCCTGCTAGGTTAGGAAAAATCTGCCTTATATTTATTTGGTATTTGCTTGTACTATTACAGTAGCTACTGGCTTCCACTACTTTGTGGTTACACGTTGCACGCTAGCGGTGTACCACAACTTTTAGTATGCGAATAGGTTAGAATTTTCTTTTCATATATAATACAGGTATTTCGATAAAACACCACTTTCTAAATATAGAATATTCCAATCCCAATTTTCTCAAGTCAATCAAAATATACCTATTAATAATATATATTTTTAGATTCGCGGTGTATCCCGCACATAGCAGGGTAGCTAGACGGTAACTGAGAACCTGGTTAAGACATTCTGTTCCCATTAAGATACTTCTGTTGCCCATTTTCCGCCGAATTCTGAAGTTATTGTTGACTGGCAGAATCTAACGACGCAATTTGCCTCGTCATGAGGAAATAAAATTATTAAATATTTCATTTCCTCCAATGGGAATCGAACCCACAGCCTGTCGCGTTTACAGTCGCAGGCTTGTGCCGCTTGCGCCACGACTGGCCACAATATATAAAAAAAATAATTTAGTTCTTCCTCGACTCTAGTAAGCCACTCGACATAGATCACGAGAGCTTTTTGTACCGTAATTGATACTTCCCTTTCATTACGTATTCTCTGTACATCACGGGATTGTCAGTCAAAAGTTGGGAACAATGGAAGACTTTGAAGGAATTCATTTTATTTTGATCTTTGATTTACTTATATAATGTTGTTGGTGCTGTTGTTGTTGTCTTAATTTGCTTTGTCGTGGAGTAACTTGAGATTTGA
>JAATLQ010032387.1:0-34624 GCA_013421005.1 Heliconius erato x Heliconius himera | reverse complement strand
TCTTCCTCGACTCTAGTAAGCCACTCGACATAGATCACGAGAGCTTTTTGTACCGTAATTGATACTTCCCTTTCATTACGTATTCTCTGTACATCACGGGATTGTCAGTCAAAAGTTGGGAACAATGGAAGACTTTGAAGGAATTCATTTTATTTTGATCTTTGATTTACTTATATAATGTTGTTGGTGCTGTTGTTGTTGTCTTAATTTGCTTTGTCGTGGAGTAACTTGAGATTTGAGATTTTTTCCTTGTTTAAAAAGTTTTTTAATGATTAAGTTGAGACATGAATATTTGTGTAGCAGATGTTTTTTTTTTACTTACATTAATAAACAAATCATCCATAATTATGAAGCCGTCGTGGCACAGGGCACGAGGACGAGGGTGACTGTAACGCGATGGTTGTGGTTTCGATTCCCACTCGAGGGAATGAATTATTATTTTGTAATATTTGAATTTTTTCGATCGGGCAACAAGACAAAAGTCCGGTGTTGAGTCCCGCCACTCAATTGATAGAAAGTGAAGAGTGTCTCTTAACATTAGGTTCCCTCAGCCTATCTTGCTGTATGTGAGATACAGCGTGAAGCTGAATGAAGCATATCCAGCAATGTAGGCAGAGAGAATCTAGTGCTAAGATATTTCGTTTCCCATTCGCCGTCCAATTAACAAGACTTTTCGTATTGACTGACTGAACTCAACGCTTCGCTTTTTCTTGTTATACCCATGTATACCGTCGCCTTTGCAGCTAGATTCTGTACCGCTACGCCACAACTGTCTCTAGTTTTTTTTAACATTTTTAAAAGTGTTATTCCACACTTAGGATAGGAAAATACTTATACGTTTTCTTCGGTTTTTCGATCCCGCTACGTTGAAATTTTCATACATTTTCTTAATAAATGTCTCTTGTACTTTTAACTTCACGCTATTCTGCAAATCGCAGGGCAGTAGTTACTCCTATATTTAAATTTCATAAAATTTTAGTATTAAATAAGCTTTTTAGTATAACAAACACAACAACAGCACAGTTAATAATTTAATATAACTATATAAATATTTAGAAAAATAATAACGATTTTTCAGCAAGTCACGTCTCTATCATGTTTCTTAAGTTTGAACTAAGGATTTTCAAAGCATTTTCACCTAAAAGCTAAAACGTATACTATTATAGATCTTTTTCTCTATAAACTAAAGCTTATTTTGGCTTACGGGAGCTTTCAAACAATCAAGTCATTTGCGGTTCGCTGGTAAGTACGTAAGTAGTGAGCTCGAATCGAAGTTGAACACTCAGTTTAATTGTATTCCTAATTAGAAAACCTAGGGTATTGTAATTGACCTGTTTATACTTGTTTCTTGTAGGAATTAATATGATTTGATATGTACCTGGGGTTGTTCTGGGGGGATGTGGGGGTGTGGATAGCGTGTTATAATATATGTTTAGGATCTAGATAAAAGCGAGGCCAGTCGTGGCGCTGCGCACGAAGTGTGACTGTAAGACCGACAGGTTGTGGATTCGATCCACACTCGATGAGATGAAATATTTACTTAAATTTATATTTCCATTTCTTCGCTCTGGTGTCGAGGCTAAGCTGTTGTGTTCTGCCACTCAACACGCAATGCCTCCAGAATTCGGCAGAAAGTGGGGAACGGAGTGTTTAACATTAGGTTCCCTCTGCCTACCCTGCTGTGTGCGGGATATAGCGTGAAGCTGATTTTTTTTATTTTATCTAGAAAATTTTATGTGAGTATTCGAAAGGCATGAATTAAAAAGAATTATTTTAGATAGATATCTATAAAACATACAAAACAAACCGTATCGTTCAATAAAATATAAATAAAATTTGAAATATGAAAATTTTTATGTGACAACACATATGCAAATATAGATATCAGCTACGTTTGTATTTAATAGTTATATGGAAATCTATAATTATCATAAAAATAAGATATTTTGAACTATAAAATATAAATAAAATTTTTATGTCCTTAATTTCAAAATAAGCATGTTTTTCTTTAAGTTAATATAGTTATTTACACAATGCTAAAAACCAAACAAACAATTTAAAATTTTTGTCTGTCTCTCTATCTTGCCTAGTTTGTTCGAGCTAATCTCCAGAACAATTCGATATAAATTAAAAATATTGTTTTATTTTGTATATGTAAGCATGTGCTTACATACGTATTAAATAAAACATATTGATTTATTAATAAATCAATATGCATACACCACAAATCGATCAATTTTCGACACTAATAGGTGAAAAATAAAAAAAAAATTGAATATTATATTATAACACTATAAATATAAATATTATCGCGATTAAAATATACTAAAACTTTAATAAGTTTAAGTTTTAACTTTAAGTATGTTTTAATTTTATCAGACTTTAGTTAAGAAAATGTCATTTTTTAACTATGACGAAATGCCCTTTCTAAGAACCGAAAATTAGTGATTTTATTCATATTAAATCAGCTTCATAGGGTAGTAGGGTAGGCAGAGAAAACCTAGCGTTAAGACGCTCCTTTCTCACTTTATCTGGATTTTTCGAGGCATTATTTGTATAGTGGCGGAAGTCATCGGGCTTTTCCCTTTGTGTCAGAGCGAAGAAATGAAAACATTAACAAATAATAATTCACTCCCAGCAGTGGATGTCGAACCCACAACGGTCGCGTTACAGTCACCCCCTGCGCCACGACAGCTTCAATTCATACAAAAATCTATTTTTTTTTTCAGTAAAACCTGATATTAAAGTCTTGGAAAAGTTTGTCATCATAAAGTATCTAAGATGGAATACCTTTATAGTATTTTCTTAGCCTAACCCACCCTTACTGTAAAGAGGGAATTAAAGATAGCTTCATGAATTTAAAGACACGTCTCCCCTAAAATTTATTTAAAACTCCCCAGTTAAAGTAAAACGACTTAGGGCGTAATTTTTCTTATTGTTCTTAACAATTGTTCTTAACAATAAGAACGTCAATAACGATGCTACAAAGGAATAAAAAAACAATGTAGATTTAAAGACAAAAGTGTGAAATCGCTTGCTTTCCCTTATTAGGTTTTTTGTTTATGTGACCTTGAGATGATATAACTTTTGACGTTTGTGCTAAATTTCTATTAAATCTTTTCTATAATGGCGCTATTTGACTGTAAGCGAGATGGTTGTGATCACCCACTCGGTGTGATTAATTTTTATCATTTCCTCATCCTAGTAAAAAATGTCATTTCGCGGCGTTAAAATCCGTCTTTTAAATTGAGCCAAAATTTGGCTTACCACAAGGTTTTCTCTGCCTACCTGACTATTTGCAGGATAAAGCTAGTAGCTTCCCTTTGTATCCCGCATATATCCTACTGGCAAGCAGAGGAAACCTGGGAACCGAGTGTTAAGATACTCCGTTCCCCTGAGACATTACCGTTCTCACTTTTCGCTAAATTCTGGAGACATTTGACATTGCATTGTTGAGTGGCGAAACTTAACGCTGCACTTTTGTCTTGCTAAGAGAGCAAGATGAACATATTAAATTATACATTTTTACAAGTGGGAATCAAACCCACAACTTATCGCGTTTTCAGTCACATGCTTTCGCCCTTGAGCCACGACTGGTCTCTGGTACATTGACATGACATGACATGAATAACACTCCTAGTAAACCAGACTAAAAATATACAATCGACAGAACTACGTAACACAACTTAGAATCTAACATAAAAGGAAACCTAGCCCTCTGTTTTAGACTTTGTGATTGAAAATAAAATTAGTTTTTCTTTTCGAATTACACTTAATATATATAATAAAAATCCATTTGCATTAGTCGAATTAGATGTGAAATGGTAAGAATTTTGTTATTTTGTTGCAATTCACAAATGTATATTCCAGTACAGCATGATAGGTAGAGAGAATA
This sequence comes from Heliconius erato x Heliconius himera, assembly GCA_013421005.1. Lineage (NCBI taxonomy): Eukaryota > Metazoa > Arthropoda > Insecta > Lepidoptera > Nymphalidae > Heliconius > Heliconius erato x Heliconius himera. Next base: position 30,729 of record JAATLQ010032387.1, on the reverse strand, counting down.
TAATGTTAAGACACTCCGCCTTAGGCGGAAAATAGAGTAAGGAGTGCCGTGCCCCATTTTTCAACACATTGTACGTGGAATGGCAGAACTCAACGCCGCGCTTTATCTACATAAATAAATATAGATTTTTATCAACTTAATTCTTTTTCAACATAGGGAGTCGACAGAGAGTATCAACCTAGTATAAAAAACATTTCTCTTTACTAACTAAGCAAAGAATTAATAGTGCGCGGCGTTGAGTTTTGCCACTGAAAACGCTATGCCTCAAGAATTCAACTTTTTTGCCTACCCTACTTTACACAGAATACAGCAAAAAGCTAAAAAAATAATTAAAACAAAGTGTTTTTACATTAGGTTCCGTCGTCTATAACAAGTGGAGGACTGTAGACATACAATTACCTACTTTTTCTATGCAGTTGGGAATACCCCATTTTACTATATTTTTTTATATTATTTTTAAATTAGTCGAGTAAGTATCTACACAATTAAAATCAAGTGGCGAAATACGAGTTTACACGTACATAGATTATATTTCTTTGTCAATAACAAGAACACCATGTATATTACATACAATATATGCGCGAAAAATAACCCTTCCTTAGCAGTCGGGAAAAAATATTTCCAGGAAAATCTCTAGCCGGTGACATAGTTTTTACTAAATCATTTCAAAACGGCGTTGTAAAAGTTAGGAATTAATGTGACTTCTTAGTTAGTGAGATTTTATATGATCTACCTCTTGTACTTTTCTTTTAATTAGTTCTAAAGCCATTTGTGTGAGGAATTTGTGTCATTTAAATCTTGATGGTGTTTTTATGATTGTCTTTTTTATCATGTGCACACGGCCCGGGAACCTAGAGGAAATCTAGTATTAAGATACTTCTCTCTGGTCCTCAGAGGGACCCTAGTATTATGATACTCTGTTCCTTATTTTCCACCGAATCCTGGAGGCTATAGGCTATAGGAGGCTAAAGAATATTTCATTTCTTCGAGTGGGGATCGAACTCACAACCAGTCGCGTTTCAGTCACACACTTGGATCCCTGCGCCAAGACTGGCTTTTAATGTTTGAATTGCGTTGCATATTAGTTAATAGTAATAGAATGTAAATATTATTTAATTAGGTCATATTATGACGCTCAGAAGGAAACTTCAATATATAGACGACTGATATATTACTATACTTAACAAATATTGAATGGTTTACAAGACGCAAAGCTTTCGTGGGTTACAACACGCTAGGTCTCGAAAATTGGGAGAACGGAGTGTCTTAACTTTCCTTCCTATAATCTATATACGGGAGCCATTAGAAAATTTGAATTAAATTTCATAAATATTTACAGATTTACCATCCCAAAACATATTAAAAATATAAATATACTAACATAAGTAGCTAACATAAGCGAAATATAACTACTATCTAAGGGAAAGTGTAAATAAATAAAAAAAAAAGTCTAATCCGGCATCATACCAATCTCTCTAGACTGTATACCCAATTATCCTACACCAACGGCGGATATCCAAAACGTAAAAACAATATTTGTCAATCCATCGTAGAAAATTGTTGCCTTTCGCTTACTTTTTTCAACGGTCCCCAGCAGTTGCAATGTCTATTTGTGATATTTTTAAATGGGAATGTATACTTGAGATTATTTTGTCTTAGCGAAGTGACTCGTTTTTAGGTTTGAATATCCAAAAAAATTTTATAGATTTTTTTATAGCTTTTAGCATATAGCAGGGTAGAAAAAGAGTGAGTTGAGACACTGTTTTTCTCTTTTTTTAGCGATGCCGCGTTTCAGAATATCGACAAATTAACATAGTATAAATAATGCCCGAATGTGGATTGAACCTACAACTATTGGGTGTACTTAAGGGAATAATTACATCTTATTAACATGGCCTTTTTAACGTTCAATGGTGACTTCTTATAAGTGTTGTTTTTAATTTCGCTTAGATTAACTTATTATAATACATCTAAGTATAGGTTTATCGTTTAAAAAGATCAACTAATGGCCGGGCAGTCACTTAATTCAAATAATTTTGTGGCTAAATTAAAAATGTAAATTTTCAGCAATATTATTTTATATATACGAGTATATTTATTTTTTTCCGTATCTAATGTTTTTTATTTTGTTATATTAAGCTAGATTATAAGAAAAAAAAACTAAAATCAAGAATTTAATTTCAACTAATGTTACAGAATTACTATTTGCGATTATGACAGAGCTATATTATTCTCATCTCACATAATAAAATAAACAGCATCTCTATAATATTTTCTGCATAGGTGTATCTATCTATACACGTATGTAGAAAATATTTAAAGTTGTAGTAGAAACTTTTCTCATTTAGAAATTCCCGTGACGCATGTTTGCGCTACCCTCCTCTCTTAGAATATTGATTTGAATTCCATGCACTTTGCCCAGATTTTTCGTCCAACTAAAACAGCTACTAAAAATCTTTTATCATAAAAATCTCTTTATATATGCACTGGATTTTTGCTCGTTACCTCACTGGATTATTATTAATATATTTTGTGAATTTGTAAAATTCTAAATGTTTCTTGTAGGTAGGTTAATTTTTAAATTGTTTTTATCAGTTTCGCGTTGTATTCTGTATTTCGCAAGCTAGGCAAAGGGAACCGAATGTACATACATTTTGTTCCGCACTTTTCACTTAACTTTTGATTTGCGTGTTGAATATGGAATGGGTGGGTGTGGATAACCTGAACGGTGAATAAATCCTTAACCACTGCTTATGGGCCAGACGCTGTGCCATGACAACTTTAATTCTACCATTAGAGACGATACTTCGTACGATTATTTTATCTATTTTTTTTGTTTACATAGCATATTGAAATATAATTTAAATGTATGCAAGATTGATTTGAAACGAAGAAGAGAGTGTTAAAGCACTTGATTATCAGCCTACCATGCTTCATCCAGAAGAGAGCATAAAACTATTAACCCTACTTTCCAAATATCACACGACTAGCCAAGCGAATGTCTATGCAATATCAAAAATCGTCTAACACCAAAGCAAAAGTGTTACAACCTAAATCTAGATCCACGCTCACTCTCCTAAAAGGTTGCTAGACAAAGACCAACTAAGACCGACAAACCGCAAGATTTATAAAGCCACTCGAGCTGAAGTGTGAAAAATCATTTTCAATCTTGGCAATCTGCCGACGTACAAGAGGAGCTGGTTATATATCATTCCTTTCAATACTCAGCTTCGTTTTGCCCTCTAATATTGTGGACTAATGATTATAATTAATCGGATTTACTTAGTGTTTTCAATAGGCTGGCTTGTGTTAAGTAGCTGGGGTTTTGGGTGGAGGTTTCCTTGTGGATATAATAAGGTTCTTTTGTTTCTCCTTGAAATTAATATAGGGATTATCGGGACAGGTGTCCAAGTTTGTTTAGGGTCAGTCGTGGCGCAGGGAGCACAAAGTGTGACTGAAAAACCGACTAGATGTGGGTTCGATCCCTACTCGAGGACATGAAATATTTATTTAAAATGAATATTTCCATTTCTTCGCTCTGGTGTTGAGGCAATGCACGGCGTTGAGTTCTGCCATTCAACACGCAATGCCTCCAGAATTCGGCAGAAAGTGGTGAACGGAGTGTCTTAGCACTAGGTTCCCTGTGCGTACCCTAGTGTGTGCGAGATACAGCGTGAAACTGACTTTTGTTTCTTCTTGAAATTTATATAGGGTTTATCGGGACAGGTGTCCAAGGTTAAATTTTATTTACAAAAATTTTGTATTTATTTTGGACGATTAATCACTAATCCTTATTTTTTACGTAGAAAATTTAATTAATTGGAGCTCAAAATTGTAGTTTATAAGATTGAAAAAAATGCGAATTTGTGAGCCGTAATTGGCAGTACTGTATACATGTACTACATAGTTATGAATTCAATTCCTAAATTGGGGAATATAAATCTCAAAAATATTTTTGTTTCATTAATTTTGTTCTTAGTTTTCATTATATAGTGGGCAATATTTTTCAATAATATATAACAATAAGGTTTTTGAAAAGGTGCACTCGCCTTTGGCAAAGTTGACGGATTTCTAATGCAAATATGAGACATTATTTTGAAAATAAGGTGGACATTTCACGGCTCAATAGTCTTGCTGCTCCATCCCCTAAAAATTAACCTCGAGCATTTTATCATAAAATTTAAAGCGCCGTAACCTATTTACGCAAACTGTTTTATTATCAACGAAAATCTAGTTACCCTACTTTCAACACAACCAATTCATTGACGTTTGATTAAGTATTGCCATTTCTGACACGCCTCGTATCAATTTCAACTTTATTTTATATAAAAATAAGGTATAATTTAGCAAATTGCTAGTATTATATCACCGTCTAAACCATTGGTTCCCAACCTGTGGTCCGCGGACCACCCGTGGTCCGCAGAAGTCTAAATATGGTCCGCGAACGGTTTTAATTTTATGACTGGGGATGGTGAAGCGAAATTTATATTTAATTATCACACTTAATTGTTATTATACCTACACGCATAGTGGTCCCTGCTACCAAGAATAATATAAAAGTGGTCCTTGATCAAGAAAAGGTTGGGAACCCCTGGTCTAAACGTAATCTGTACTAATGAACGCTAACGCCCTATAACTTCAAGTTTAAACTAAGCTACAGATTTGGATAGAAATGGGATTATATAAATAGGTTATGGATGACTTGCTACAGCAATTGGCGGTATACAAGATTACTTATTTGGCAATATATCTTTGGTGCAGCGATATATTTATAATGGTGATGTGGATACAGTGTTTAGTATAGGGGATTTTAGGTCAGCTGTTTTGTTTGATTGATCGTTAAAAAGTATTCTTGTCCATGTAGCAGACAGCTTCTGATTGTAAGTGCGATGGTTGTGAGTTTGAATTGTTTTTGTTTCCCCATTCTGGTAGAAAAGAGGCGGCGTTGACGCAACTCAACGTATTGGGTCTTGGAGATTATCAATATCCTAGAAATTAGGTGGAATCTGGGCAACGGAGTAAAATTCCTTTTATATTTCTAAATATATACATTCAAAGTTTTTTTTATTATTTTACGCTGTATCCTGCATACAGCAGAGTAGTTCCCATTAGGGCACTATCTTTCCCCACTTTTCAAAGAATTCTCGCAGAATTGGGTTGTGGAACTCGTTGCATTTAATCTTAAAACAGTTGCTAAAAAACAAAATTAGAAATAGAATGTCGGGAATGTAATGTGAACAACTTATTTGATGTTGGGAGAAAAAAGCCCCAGCTTCACACTGTATCCCGCATACATCAGGCGGAGGAAACCCAGTGTTAAGACACTCCGTTTCCTACTTACAGGCATTCTTTAAAATTAAAACCATCGTTTCTACAATCACCATATTTACACCAAATGGGCTAAGACAGCTTAAATTTTCAAAGTTCAAGTTATGTCAAAAGTTTTATACTTCTCTCAACTTAACCTCATAAGATACTTTATGTATACGATTTATATTAAACTACCTAAATTCAAAGGTAACGGTAGGTTTTACATGACGCGACGCGACACCACGCATGAAATTGCGGGGCCGCGATAAGGCAAATTTGCATAGAAATGAGTGGAAAATAATTTCAGTATATTTATTACGGAATTTTGTTCCGGTCGATTTTTTTTTATGTTTATTAATATTTCATGTTTTATTAATACGTTAACGCGTGTCGGGTTGAGTTTGGAACCGGCTTGGAGTCGATGTTTACAATTTTATTAGGGAAAATTACCCTACTTTTGACATATTAGTACTCTGTAAAATGATCCACATTATATATTTATTTTTCTTTTTTGTTCTATCTGAAATTGGTAACAAAAAATGATTAAGTATCGTAAATTGTAATCTTTTTCCGGATATAAAAAAAAAGTATTTTTCTTGTTTTTTGTTGACGAAATTGTTCATGGATGTGAATTTCGTTTGTGAATTTGTCGTTTTACTAGCTTTTTAGAAATTAAGCTGAAATATAAATGTAGCATTATCGTATCTCTATAAGTGGCATATGTGGCAAGACATACTATAAAGCTTATTATCGGAAATGTATTGCTTGCACTTACGAGTAATTTGAGAAAAATATTTAAAAAATCCTGGTATTCTGGAGATGTTCTTGAACAGTGAACGTAACCTGAATTTGTCGGAGGATGGTGATCTAAATAGAATCTATGAAAAAAGGTAAAATCTTCTGAAATATTACAAAAGGATACTTTAAATGAAACCTTGAGTGTTTTTATTTGACATACTTGTATTGAATTATCCAAATGAGATATCACAAAAATATTTCTATGTTTCCGGAGTTGACTTGCTTGACAGCTTAAAAAATAAGGAATCAATCAACCCGGTTCAAAATATCTGAGTGTTTTTGAACATCGATGATGTAAAAAGAGTACAACCTGGAAGAAGAGGCTAAAGGCTTTTTGCTAATGGCATACTTAAATAAAGAGAGACATGAAAAATCCAAATAATGAATAATCTTTTCTTTATGATCCAACAATAGAAAAAGAAGCTCCACTTTACACAGATATATTTTAAAAATTTCTTCTCTTCTTCTTCTCTCTTCTTAGCACTAGGTTCTCTGCCTACCCAGCTACTTAGGACAAAGAGTAGGGCTACCTTTTGTCTAAATATACGCATAATAATATAATTATATCTTTAAATGGACCAAAAGTGGAAAACGAAGTGTGTTTACACTAAATTATCACCGCCTATCCCAACTAAATGTTATAGATTCCTAAAAATGAAACACTAACTAACTATACATAAATAATATTTTCTCTTAAAAATGAATATTTCAAGTAATTTATTTCTTAATTACGTAGCGGTTTTGTGTAAACACCGCATTAAATGCTTTTGGCTTGGCTCCTATGTGAACTAATTATTGTTTCTTTTATCTTTTTCGTCTATCTAAAGCTTAATTAGCATTGGCTTATTGGAAACTTTTTTAAAAAAATTAATAAAAGTTTTAAAAAGTTGGAAGCTTAGCTTACAATACATGTGATATTATTTAAGTAGACGGAGAGAATGTAGTGAAATATTTGGTTTTTCATCTTCCATTGGTATACTCTAATAAAATAAAAGCAGCATAGAAAACATCATAAAGTCGGTACGGATATGTTAATGGAAGTAGACAAAGCGAAAGAGGTACATAGGTGAGTTCGAATATCATACGATGGAATGAATTATTTGTACTTTTTTTCAGCTTCACGCTGTATCCCGCACACAGCAGGGTAAACAGAGGGAACCTAGTGTTAATATACTCTGTTCCCCACTTCCTGGAGGTATTGAGTAGCAGAATTCAACGCCGCGCTTTGCCTCGACACCAGAGTGAGGAAACGGAAATATAAATTTGAAGAAATGGAAATATATAATATATTTAAGTAAATATATCACCTCCTCAAATGGGGATCGAACCCACAACCAGTCGGTTTTACAGTCACACTTTGTGCCCCCGCTGCACCACTGGCCTCAAATTATTTTAATTTCTTCTTCCTATAAATTAAATTTAAGGGCATTTCGTATAAAAATATTAATCTTAAAAATATATTATTATTTAAGAATGAATAAAGTCAAAATTAACATAACATTAACAAAAAATGTCAGTGCTGTCAGTTAAAAATAAGCACAATATCACAGTGTACCAGTAATTCCGTACCAAATAATCGGCCAGTTGGACGAGTGGTTGGAACAAAAGCCTGTAAATGGAATTTTCAAGTAGCCTCGACGACTAGTGTAGATTACTACGCTACAGATAGTATTATATACGTAGGTTTGTATTAAATACGTATTTTACATTTTAAATGTGTTGCTTAATTAACATGTTTTTGTTTGTTTTTATTTAAGATAGTGTAATTTTTCTTTTGATACGATATGCAGTGGGAAAAAAGTATTTAACGCTATATTTTCCACTTTCGGTCTAATTTAAAAAACTATAAATGCAGTAGAACTTTAATAACTAAAATAATATTTAATAAACAATTTTTAAATTGATTCTAAGAAGAATCAATTATACTTATTTAGAAAACGTATAAAAAATTGAACGTAGCGGGACTCAAACCCGCGCCTCCTGGAAACCGACCAGGCGCTCTGACCACTAAACCATACGTTCTCATCGAGCTACGTCGACATTTTTATACGCTTGTTACAACTTATTTATGTTGTTAGTATCTCTGTAGGGAGATTTTTACAAATTTCCGCTACCCAAAGATAATTACTAAGAATTATCGTTTGGCAAGAGAGAATGCTATTTATTAAATATTTTTAAACATTTTTAAAGTGTTATTCCACACTTAGGAAATTTGTAAAAATCTCGTTTTCAACCAAGGTTTTCTAAATAAGTATTTTTCTTCTTTCCTAAGTGTGGAACAACACGTTAAAAATGTTTAAATAAAAGAATTAATTAATTTAATCACATTTTTTTTATTCTTGTTAAAATTAATTAATTTGTTAAGCAAAACTATTCTCTAATCGTTTTCGGAGATTAGTTGAAACGTTATAAAATGACCATTGAATATAATTTCTACCAAGGTGTGTTGCAAAATTGTATGTGGTTGTGAGTTTACAAATTATTTGAAGAATAAAATTTTTTCTCATATATAATGGATAAATTTTTTAAAGACAATAAACGATCAACACAAAAAATGTATTTAAAACTGATATTAAAATACTGTCAAAATTATATTAATTAATTTAATTATTATAGTTACCAGGCTACTCGTGATCACGGACTGTAAAGTGCTTGAAACTTGGTATTACAAAAATTTTGAATAATAAATATACTCGTTGGATGCGTTGTAAATCTCATTTAAAAATTATTTGTTCCAATGAGTGTGGATCGAACCCACGACCATCTCATTGACAGCCAGCCAGTACTCCACTCCACCATAAAGGCCTAATAATTAAAATACTGCTAACAAATTGTATATATCCACACAATTAGTAAGCTACACCAGAATAATTACATACAAGAACTATATAAAACAAGTCCAAGCATTATGAATTATTTATAACAATATAAAGTGAATCGGTACAGTTGTATTATGGTAATATTTTGGCCTTCTAGCTATATTTATATATATATAATTTAATTTTGCGAATTATCGTCCGTACCACGTTTCTGATAAGAGGGTAATGAGAAGGAAATTAAGGTTGTGCTTGTTTATTTTGATTAGGGAAAGGTTGGGTGAGCCTTGTTGTATATTATTCGAAATAAATGTTGGTGAATATATTATATTTATCGTAATACTGCATTAATATATATATAGAGAGATATATGTTATAAAAATCAACTTCACGCTGCATCCCGTACACGGCAGGGACGGCAAAGGGAACCTAGTATTAAGAGTCTCCGTTCCCCATTTTCCGCTGATTTCTGCAGGCATTGCCTGTTGAGTGGCGGAATTCAATGCCGCGTTTGAAATCGAGACCAAATCTAAAAAATTAAAATGTAAATTTAAGTAAATATTTCATTTCCTCGAACGGGGATCAAACCGACACCAGCTGCGTTTACAGTCACTCACTTGTGACTCTGCGCCACAGCTGGCCTGTGGCCAGTTATATAAAAAATGTATTTTATTTCAAATTAAACAAAGAAAATCCACAACTTCCGCTATCCAAATAACAAGATCTTTTATATAGAGGCAAAATAATAAACTAAACAGTTTACGATATATAAACGACATCTCCGTATACGTTGTCAAAACACGAACAACCCTTACAAATATGTGCATGTTATTACTGTAACATATAAATATGAATATAAAAAGATCAATAATCGTTTCATACAGCTATTTTATTACACGAACGATTTGCAGTGAACTTGTTTGTTTATACTTAGAGTACTTGGATCTTATAAAAACATTTTTTTTTGTGTCACGTATTTAGCACATAGCAGGGTAGGCGGAGGGTACCTAGTGTTAAGACACTCCGTTCCCCATTTTCCGCTGAATACTGGAGGAAGTGATGACTCGAAATCAAAGGGAAGAAATTAAAATATTAAATATTTCATTTCCTCGAATGGGACTCGACCCCAAAACCAGTTTCAACCAAACTTTTCTGACTTAACTTACCTTCACTCTTTATCCTTAACATAGAGATGTTTGTGGGTGTAATATTTGCGTGAGGCAAGTAATTTTTGATATCTGTAAATGAAATGGCTTTTGCTAGCTTTCGTTTTGTTAGTTTTTTATTTACATGATACATTGCATCTATCGTCAGTTGGATGGCTGTGAATTACCAGAATAATTTCCAAATCATAGTAAAAATAGGCCGTTGTAGCGCAACAGCACATTGTCTGATTAATAATACGACGGTTGTGGGTTCGATTTAAGCTCGGGCTAATACATTATTTTCGTTTCCTTGGTATGGTAACAAAATAAAGCGAGTTCTGCCACTTAACATACAATATCTCGAAAAATGTTAATATACTCTGATCCTAGGTACCCCTCAATTTATCTTTCGTAAATATAATCGTATAAAGCTAAATTAAAGTTGAAAGGATTTCTTAACATTTCCTCTACTTCAAAGTGCGGTGTTGAGTTGCGTCGATCAACACGAAGCCTCCAGAATTCAGCAGAAAATGGAGAACGGAAGGGTCTTAACACTAGGTTTCCAAGATCCTTCTGCCTACCCTGCTATATATGGAATACAGCGTGAAGCTAAAAAAACCTCTTTTGGGAACCAATCCCACATCCATCGTGATAGCCCTTGCTACTCCACGATGCTATCAATCATACAAATCACATACAACAATATTTACCTAACCCAAAAAAAAAAAACGAGAAACATAATGCTAAACAAAAAACGATAAATCTCTAGTGTCCATTCAAAAACGTTTTTATCGTCATCTGGACAAACAATGGGAGGTAAATTAATAGCGGTGTTCATAATTCAAAGGAAAAATCTTCTGGAAAAAAAATCCAGGAATTTTTCAGTTCATTCAGTAAACGATAAACAATCGGCCAAGTATTAAATTTGTTGTATCGATGATTCTGATGGAAAGTGAATTGGGTGGAGAGCGGATATTACAGGAATATGGGGCATATTCTTTTAATTGATTTTGGTACAATAATGTTACGTTTGGTATTTCTTTATTCGATTTATTAAAGTCTTTCGTTTCTAAGTGAATGACAGACGTGCAGGTGGGACAGCGGTGACTGAAAGTTTTGACTGAAAATTTGTTATTTAGGCATCCTAGGAATATCCCTATACTAGAGCACTGAGGCCCTATTTAAAAACTTTTTTCAAATCTGATCGATCGATCTTGAGATGCCGTTTTCATTCATAAATTATATATCTATTTAATATTTAATTCATAGATAATTAATATTCTAAGCCTTAAAGTCCACGCAAACAAAAATTTAAAAAAACATAAAAAGAAACATTAAAAAATTGAGGCCAGTCGTGGCGCAGCGGCACAAAGTGCGACTGTATAACCGACTGGTTGTGGGTTCGATTCCCACTCGAGGAGATAATAATATATTTACTTAAATTTATATTTTCATTTCTTCGCTCTGGTGTCGAGGCAAAGCACGGCGTTAAGTTTTGCCACTCAACAGGCAATGCCTCTAGAATTCAGCAGAAAGTGGGGAACGGAGAGTCTTAACACTAAGCTCCCTCTGCCTACCCTGCTGTGTGCGGGATACAGCGTGAAGCTGTTTTATTATTAAAAAATGAAGCCCAAAAACAATTAACAATAGGTGCACAGGTATAACTGTATTAAAGGTATTAAAAATCCACCAATCTATACTCAAACTTACTGCATCAATCTAATAAGTGCAAAAACGCATTTCCAGTTCGGATTAAGTTTTGCCTGTTCCTGGCGTAAGATATTTATGGTAGTGAAGTGTACCGGCCGTGGATACTTTTTATACCATACGATCTTTTATATTATACGGCTATGCGGTTTTTTGACTACACGCTTTATTCCACATATAGCTGAGTAGGCAGGACGAAGCTAGTCTTAAAACAATCAGTTTCTTCTCTCCGCCCAATTTAACGATACATTACGTTCAAAGTGGCGGAGCTCAACGCCGCGCTTTGTCTTGTTACCAGAGTGAGGAAATGAAAATAATTAATTTTCAAAATTGAATCAAGCCCACAGCCTAGCCGTCACTTTTATAGTCATAGCTTATTAAGTCACTTTGTTTTCCCTTTTCTTTGCTAAAATATAGATTTTTCTTTAGCCTAAATAACTAGTGTAGATTGACGTAATTGACGAGATGTGAATATGTCTATAAGTTTTCTACCATACAGGGGCCATTCAAGAAATCCAACCCAAAGATAGTTGTAGACTTTAACGTTGATGTTTCACAAACCGCTCATTGCCCGACTCATTGCAAATTAAATTTATTTTTTAATGAAACTCTTAGAAAATGTTAAGTAATACTAACTTTATTGATTTAACTTTTACCACAAATTTAGATATACCTTGTATGTCATACTTTTGGTATCACAGACTCATAATTACTAAAATTATATTGTACGAATAATTATGTTATATTAAAAAACGTAATTAAAAGACCGGTCGTGGCGCAGAGAACCAAAATGTGACTGTAAAAGCGACTGGTTGTGGATTCGATCCCCACTCGAGGAAGTGAAAATTTAATTAAAAAAAAACGTAATTAGTTACATAAACGTATTCACGTACAACAAACGGCCCTGTCCATGACTGACCTAAGGGAAAATTTGAAAATATAATCTAAAAAAAAGGTCATTAAATAATCGTGCAGTGTAAAAACTTTACAGTTGGACTCAAGCCAATGCTGAACTGAGAAAAAGCTGATAGATTAACATGTGCTACAAATTTACAGTAATGATTTTAACATTGAATGCTATAAAAGTTAAGATAAAATATATTTATAAAATTTAAAATGTTGTCTAAACGGGAACAGAGTGTCGAAATTTAGGTTCCCAGGTTCCCTCTGCTTACTCTACTATGTCCTCCCGGACGTACAGAGTGAAATAAAAAAAAATACTATATACTTTAAATCATACCCAATATTCATTATATGTCTATGACGACAAAACAATATAAAAACATAAAGACGCGTCACTAAACTTCATAAAACACAGAGAAACAAAATAAACAGTCACAACAAGCATTCTGAATATTCGAGCGCCATTAGAATAGTAATTTGTTGTAAATTCAAGTACAGAAGTTGCTAAAAGCCGCTAATTTGACAAAAGTAGTTTCGCAGTTGGGTTGCGCTGTGTCAAAAAGTTGAGTAAAATCCTGCACTCGGGTTGGGCATTATAATTATATTTGCTTTTAATTATATGGAACTTGTATTAAATAAAAATAAGGCCAGTCGTGGCGCAGGGGCACATGGTGTGTCTGTAAAACCGACTGGATGTGAGTTCGATACCCACTCGAGGAGATGAAATATTTACTTAAATTTATATTTCCATTTCTTCGCTCTGGTGTCGAGGACAAGCGCGGCGTTGAGTTCTGCCACTCAACACGCAATGCCTCCAGAATTCGGCAGAAAATGGGAAATGGAGTGTCTTAACACTAGGTTCCCTCTGCCTACCCTGCAGTGTGCGGGATACAGCGTGAAACTTGTATTAATAAAAAATATTAATTTAATGATATTAGAGCCTTGTCGTGGCATAGGTGCACCAGCGTATGACTGTAAACGTGACTAGTCGTCGGTTCAATTTCCATTCGAGGAAATGAAATATATCATATTTTCATTTCCTCGCTCTGGCTTCGAGGCAGAGGCATAAATGCGGTGTTGAATTCCCCACTTAACACGCAATGTCTCCAGAAATCGACGTAAAGTGGGGAGCGGAGTGTCTTAACACTAGGCTCCCTCTACCTACCCAGTTGCATGTGGGATATAGCGTGAAACAGATTCAATTAGATATTTAGTCTTGGTTATCATTATGTAATTAACGCAAGGATTGGTAAGCACAATGGTTGTGGTTTCAATCTCCACAAAGGTTTATTATTAATTGTTGTAAATCAACGACATGGCGCAGCTGAACAGTAACATAGCATCTGATAGTAAACGCGACCATTGCGGGTTCGATTCCCACTCAGTGTTCCCATCTAGAAAATTGAGCGAAAAGTGCTTAAAGAAGTATCTTACAAGGATTCATCAACATACGGGATAAAGCGTGAAGCTAATAAACTTAAGTGCGGCTGTGACATGGACACGGCCGTTTGTTGTACGTGAATACGTTTATATAACTGGTTATATTTTTGAAATGAGACAAATAGCATACGATGCAATACGAAGATATTTCGATATTTCTAGTAAACTTTAAATTAATATAAGTATTACCTAACATTTTTAGAGTTTCAATATAAAACAAATTGAACTTGCTGAGTCGGGCAATGAGAGATTTTGTGAAATACCAACGTTAAAGTCTCCAACTACCATAACTGATGTAGGCATCAGGCTCGTAATTGGGTATCATTTTAGCGATGTTCTTGGAATATTTCAACAAACAGTAGTATAATTTAATTTTGGGTAAAGAGAATAGTTGAGGCCAGTCGTGGCGCAGTCACGAAGTGTGACTGTAAAACCGACTGGTTGTGAGTTCGATCCCCACTCGAGGAGATGAAATATTTAGAAAGTGGGTAACGGAGTGTCTTAACACTAGGTTCCCTCTTCCTACCCTGCGGCGTGCGGGATACAGCGTGAAGCTGATTTAATTTAATTTTAATTTAGAATAGTTTACAAGCTACAAAGCCAAACTGTAAGCCCCTATTTTGTTATCATTAGGTTTTTTGGATAGCCTCTGTATGATAGCAAACTTATAGACGAATTCACCTCAAAAATAAATTATTAAAAAACAGAGTTAAGGAAAATCTACCAACGCGTTGGTTTCGGTAAGTCTCTATTTCTAAAACATTATTCCGTATCTAAAATAAAAGGGTCTCTCAAGTGTACTTCGGCATCCTCTATCATATAGAAAAGTAGGTATTATGACCATCGTATCGGATATTTGATTATTTTGTTTAGATTTTTTATGAAATATTTATGCATCATTTTACAGAACATTTGATAAATTTGCTTTTTTAAGATTCCGTACCTTAAAAATAAGGAATTAAAGGAATCCTTATAGGATCACTTTGTTGTCCGTCTGTTCGTCTGTGAAGTGAAATCGCATGGTGTCAGCTGATATTAATATCAAATATTTATTTTTTCTTATCCTTCTTCAACGCTATCAACACATACGAGCATTTATGTATCGTTTTTATTGCATTTTTTTATGAAAATCACTGCTTAATTAAAACCTATATGGTACTTCCCGTGGACCTACAGCTATGAAATTGGACACAAAGTGTAAATTTATAACATAAGTAAAGAGTAAATTCGTAAAATCAAAACGAGTTTATAATTGTAATTATATTGTACGTTTATATTGTACAAAATACAAAATGAGTGACAGCATACTTAAGTTTGGCAATGTTTACACAATCCCAGGCGCCACCGCAACGGTGGTTCCGACTGTAAATGCGAGGTCATGTGTTCGTATACCACTCGGGGGAATGAATTCTACTCAAATTTTCGCTCTGAATCGATGGATTCAGAGCGAAAATTTGGACTCCATATTTGTCTCCTTGTTAGGTGATGACCTAACAAGGAGACAAATATGGAGTCCAGTACTAAGAACCAAATGTCTTAACACTAGGCTTTTACCTGCCTGCCCTATATGCATGATACAGCGTCAACCTAATCAATTTTATTTTTAAGAATTAAATTCACCATAACTGAATATCATACCAACGAAAAGGTACACGATTCCCACAATTATCATAATATATTTACAAATTGTACCCCTTAAGCATATCAGTTCTAGAAAACTAACTACAAAGCCAAAAAGCTGCACAGAATGAAATTTACTCCATTTAATTACAGTACCAGCCACCTCTTTCCACGCAGCTATAAAACTTTACCTGACCATATCTGAATATAATGCCCTGAACTAATTACTTTAACTTTGCGTAATTTACTACCCACTATGAACTAATGCACTTGCTACGAGTAACTCAACAACGGTAAATCGTTGAAGAATTTAGAATTACTATACTTCAAGTATTATTATTTTTGTTCACCCTGTATTCTGTACGTAGCAAAGTAGTCAGAGGGAATCTGGGAACCTAGTGTTCCAAGCGTTCCCCAATTTCTGTCCAATTTCCGAAGCAGTCCGTGTTGAATGTTGTGCTTTAAATCGGCACTAAAGTGAAGAAAATGAAAATATGAAATATTTCATTTCAGCGAGTGAGAATCGAACACACGATCTGTCACGTTTACAGTCACTATGCCACGAGCACGACTGGTCAATAGGATTCCATGATTTAAATTGCATTTTTATTTAAATCGGCTTCACACTGTATCCCGCACAGGGAATGCAGATGAAACCTAGTATAAAGACACTCTGTTCTTCTGATTTTCCGCTGAATTCTGGGGTGGTTCTGAATTCTGGAATTCCGCAGTTTGTCTCAACACCAGAGTGAAGAAATGAAAACATATAAAAAAAATAGAGCAGCTTAAGCAGGCACAAACGAGTGCCAACATGAGTGGCAGAACTCAACGCCATGCATTATCAATAATGTGAAACAGAATCCTCAATCTCCCAATACCAAAAATATAATAAACTACTTAAAAAGATCATCCGATTACATTATTATACAGCGCTAAACGCAGTAATCATATCTCCGTCCCATCTTTCCCAATTTGCCAGAAAATGGCGATCGTGCGGGAACTATTCTAACGAAATGGTCGAGGTGATATCGTTCCCTCATCATTAATTCAGAATGTATCACAACTTTCCTCTTTCACTCTGTTGGGGTTCGCTTAATTTAATAATTGTATATTATTTTATGTAAGAGACTATATTGGCAGTGTTTTTATTGTCTCGAAAGTAACAGGTTCTAATTTTAATTCCAATTTTTTTTATTTGATTTAGAGTTACATAAGATATAATTTGAAACAACTATATTTGACCTTAAGGTTAGGAGTAGTAACTAATAAAGTTAAACTTTAACTTTTTTCAGTTATAAGTTTCATTATTTTTTTAATTATAACAATTTAAGAATTTAAAACTTTGTCATCTTTTAGAAGTGAAAAAGCGGTAGTATTAGTAATTCCTTTATAGATTGCTTAAAAAATAAAGAAGACATTTAGGAGAACAGTAAGAGTGGAAGAAGAGAACGGAAACATTTGTATAAATATATAGTTTAGTTAGTAGTAAATTCATTATAAGAATTCTGACATTTAAAAAAAAACAGCTACACACACCTTTTCCCGTATAGCAGTGTAGACAGAATGAAGCTAGTACTAAGACTCTTTGTGCCCCACCTTTCGCCTAATTCTCGAGACATTTGTAGCGAAGCTCAACGCCGCGCTTCGTCTTCTTACCTAAGCGGATATATACCCATATCAAACTCAGAACCGTAATGTTTACAGACAGACACTCCACAATAAATCTGAGCCACGACGAACTCTATATAGTAGTGGAACTGATACTGTTTCTAATATAAATAAGGAAAAATTTAATTTTCAACACTGTATACATATTTCAAAAAGATAATCATATTTTTATGTAAACTAATTAAATTACGCAAACACGTGATTTTATAAACCGTTTATTTATTTAACATTTACGATCGCATTTAAAATTAATTAGCTACGCTTGATATTTAAGCTTTGTAATGTATTTTCTTGTTTTTTCTCTTCTTTAGCTTCACGCTAGTTCAAGCACATAGCAGGGTAGGCGAAGGGAACCTGGGAACCTACTATTCAGATCCTCCGTCAGGGTAGAGCAAGGTAGATGGAGAACACCTAATATTATGATGCTCCGTTTTCCACTTTGTAATCAATTTTCGATACACTGAGTGTAGAGTAGCGGAACTCAACGCCGTTACCAACATATGTTTCTAGAGTAAGCAAATGAAATAGCTCATTCGTTCGAGAAGAAATTGAACCCACAACCCTTGCATTTACTGTCAGACGTTAGCCCACAGTGCTATTATAACGTCAATATATATTTTTTTCTTCCTTTTTTTTCTCATATTCACATTATACCGAGGAAGTAAACAAAATGAATGCACACGATGGTATTTCGCCTATAATATCGGCGTTCTTTAATTTCCTGTGCAGGAAAACGTAATAAATAGCTATTATCTTAGCATCGAGCCACCCTTTGCCATATGGTCGGGGTTTTGCTTTCAAAATTGGTTTTTTGTAGGTTACTGCTGATTTATCTTCTATGGAATAAGAGTTTTTAACAATGTATTGGGTTAAAGAAATATTTAGTTTTATGATTATTTTTATTTACTTTAATTTTATGGAGTATAAGCGTGAAAATGCATCAGTTTGTGAGTTCGATTTCGGGATTATGACATATTTCATACTTACGAGTACATGTTCCTCCGCAATTCTTCTAGAATTTGGTGAAAAGGGGGAGTGAAAGTGTCTTTATGAGTAAATTCAAACGGAGTATCGTAACACTAAGGTCTCAGGTTGTAAGGCGTAAAGTTAGAAAAAACTTTAAGATATATTTATCAATTTACGTTAAGTAGATAGAGAATAGTATAAAAAGAACAGATAGTTACAGCTTCACACTTTTTCTCGTATAGCAGGGTAAGCAAAGGAAAACTAGTGTTTTAACGTTTTATTTATATTAACGTGCTCGTTATTCACCCAATATTTCGAGGCAGGCAGCACACATGCTGAGTGTCGATAATAAACTCTGGGAGTTGCCTATTAAAGCAAAGAAAAAAAAACAAATCAAATATAAATAATAATTATTTATTTTAGAAAACGTATAAAAATTTTAACGGGATTTGAACTCGGAAACTTTCCAAGCGCTCTGACCATTAAGCCGTGCGTTCTCATCAAGCTACATCGAAATTTTTATACGCTTGTTACAACTTATTTATGTTGTTAACATCTCTTTAGGGAGCTGTTTACAAATTTCCACTAACCAAAGATAATTACATATAATTATCATTTGGCAAGAGATAATGCTATTTATAAAAAAAATATGTACTTAAGAAGTTATTCCCTACTTAGAAAGGAAAAATAGATAATTAAATAGTGTTCAATTTTATTAGTTTTCTAAAATAACACTTAAAATACATTAAAAATATGTAACAATTTCCCGATTGGGGATCGAATCCATTACTATCATTTCGACACTGACCCACTGCGAATGAAAATTATTAGTTGCTACGTTCTAAATGAACAATATTATGCATAGATATCTGCAAAATTTATTTAAATAAACGTGCCTTGGTAAAATTGGCAAGCTTACCCTTCTTATAATATACTAACGACCCTCACACGGCTTCGCCCACTTAAACTTATTGTTTTACTATAGCTAAATTTTACAAAATCTTTACAAAACTTGTAGCCTATGATTTACTCTTATGTCTGTATCCGTTCATCTGTTAGTTTTTGAGTAAAAGTGGAACAAACATACCTTCACATTTATAATATTAGTAGGATAAAACAAAACACGTCAAACTTTTTTGTCGTAGTTTCACACAAAAACAAAAAAAGTTTAGAAACTTAACAATTTACAGCTAGAACGCTCAAAGGAAATCCGAGTAGCATTTGAATGATAAATGCCATCTCAATCTAAAGTTTGCGACTTGCCGATTGCTCCATTTATCCTCTTCTAACAAGTTTGTTACAATTGCTATGGTTTTTTTTGTTTTTTCATATAAATTGCATGAAATTTTTCATGTTTTTATGTCATGTAATGTGATATGCAGCTAAAGTTACGGAATATGTATGTGAGAGTCGATTTTTCATAACTTGAAAATTTGGATTATTTTAGATGTTCGTTAGATGTCGTAGCGTAGAGGTATGTAGGTTCGATTCTGACTCGGGGGTATGAAATATTATATGTTTTCTTCTGGCTCTGGCAATGCGGCAAATTGCAGTGTTGAGAGCTGCCTCTCAGCATGAAATGCCTGAAGAATTCGATGGAAAGTGGGAAAAAGAGTATCTTAATACTAGGGTCCCAGGTTCTCGGTGCCTACTTCTATGTAGGTACTTCTTCGGGAAGACAGAGGGAACTTAGGAACCTAATGTTACGACATTCTTTTCATATTGCAAACATAAATATTTTATTCCCCCGACTGAAATTGAACTCAAAACCGTCACGATTACAGCTTTCACCTTGGCGGCCACAATAAAAATAAGAAGCTGAAAAAAATTATGCTGTGATTACATCTTCTTGTGTAATATTTTTACCTATGTAATAATATCATATCTTTAAAACCTAACCGAGACAGTAAAAGGTAAGATTTTACGATCGTTTTGAATAAAAATTTTCTTTGCCGCATAGAGGTTGTAGACAAAAGACAAAGTAGTATCACTTGAGGCCACTTTGCGGATGCGGGCTTTGAGACGACACTTGAAAAATGACACCATAATTTTGAAATGTAATATACTAGTCTTTCTTTGAAGAAAATAAACCAAAGATAATATATAAATAATTAGTTAAACATTGTATTTTATACATTATTTATACATTAGTATTTTTTTTATAGAAGGTAGCCATGGTGCAGGAGCACAAATGTGTTATTGTAAACGCGATTAGTTGTGGGTTCGATTCCCACTCGAGGAATTTAAATAATGAAATTTAATTTATATTTACATTTTTTCACTGGTGTCGAGGCAAAGCGTGGCGTTGAGTTCCATCATTTCACAAGCTATCTCTCTAGAATTTGCCGGAAAATTGAGAACAGCTACCGGCTGCGAAAAATACAGCGTGAAGCAAAAAAATTGTTTTAGAGGTAATTTGTTACAATACAAAAAAAATAAGTAAGTTAATTCTGGACATATATACGTAAGTTATTTGTATACAAGTTAATAATACTTATAAAAATTATGAAATTCTTCAAAAGTCCAGATATTAAAATTGTTTCCCTTTATTTTTGTTTATATCATTATTTTTAACTAAAAAAAAAATCACTTAATAATATTGTCATGCCTCATTCAAAAATTATGGTATTACTACACGTGCTATAATACTTAGAGCACTCTCTACGTTATATTTATTTTATATTATTCGGAACAGATACCGCGAGTGTTCTCGACAAACGTATGAACTTGTATGGTTCATTCACTTTTTATATATAAAAAAATATTTAAATCAAATCAAATCAGCTTCCCGCTGTATCCCGCACACAGCAGGGTAGGCAGAGGGAACCTAGTGTTAAGACACTCCGTTTCCCACTTTCTGCCGAATTCTGGAGGCATTCCGTGTTGAGTGGCAGAACTCAACGTCGCACTTTGCTTCAACACCAGAGCGAAGAAATGGAAATACAAATTTAAATAAATATTTCATATCGATTGGTGATCGAACCCACAACCAGTCAGTTTTACAGTCACACTTTGTGCCCCTGTGCCACGACTGACCTCGTAAAATACTTAAAATATGATTAAAAATATTTAAAATATAATTAACATATCGATATACATACATAATATCGATATGTTAATTATCATATCAAAAACTAGGCGAGACTGCAAATACGGTAGTTCTGGGTTCGATACAATTAAGCTCATGATTATATAAAAAGTAATTTAATTTAATAATAATATGAATAAGTTCCCCATGCAACACAATATCTTAATTTCCGATATAAATTAAAAGAAAAATTATAAAAAAACAGAATGGGCCAAAATAGTACACAAAATATCATGAGTTCAATCTAGTTTATATATATAATTTATGTAGACACTTATTATAAATGTATAGTTTCACGATTTATCATACGTATGTACCCAGTGTCAAGACATTAGGCTTACCACTTCCCGTTCGAATTCGAGCGAAAAATGAAAATATTTTTTTATTACGTTTCTAATCAATATATATAAACTTCAAAAATTTATATTCGGCTTAAAGCAACACCAATCTAAAACAAATAAAAATTTCACCATAAATTACATTCTTCTTTTTCTATTTCACCTCTTCCTATTGCATTAGATAAATCTTTCCTACACAGCCAATAGATCTTAAATCTAGAAAGATATAAAACGAGTTAAACAACTTAAACAAAGGGAATCGGAAAAGAAAACGTTCCCATAGGTATTAATTCTAAAATAAATAATGTCCATCTTAGAAACAATTACTTTCGTTCGTTTCAAATAAAAGCAGCACAAATAAAATAAATGTTACAAACACAGTTTATTTTATTTATCAGAAACGTAGAGGCCGGTGAGGCCAGTCGTAGCGCAGAGGCACAAGCGTGCGACTGTAAACGAAACAGGCTGTCGGTTCGATTCCCGCTCGAGAAAATTTAATATTTAACATTTTCATTTCCTCGGCCTGGGAACGAGGCAAAGCGCGGCGTTGAGTTCCACCACGCAAAAATAACTCTTGAAAAATAGGCGGTGCGTGAGGAACAGAGTATCTTAGATTTCAGATAAGTTCCTTTGGCCTACCCCACTACCACCAACATTATACGAAAGATACAACGTAAAGCTAAAGTCAAATTAATTTAAACTTCTTTTTAATAAAAAAAAGTATTGATTTTAATAAGAAATAATTAAATATTGGGATGACACAACAAAACTGTTACATATAGTATTATGTAAGTATCTTTTACTACCTTTAAAAAGAATATTCTTCTCGTTGATTGATGAATAATATCATAAAGGCAGTCATAGAAAAGTGAACGTATAGATATGCTAAAAATAAATAATTTATATACGTTTATGCCTATTTTGCTATGTGCGAGATACAGCGTGAAGCTAAAAAAATATACTTGAAATTACTTGCAATAAAGATACGGAATAGAAGTCACGAAGAGCAGCTTTAAATCTTGCTACGTTTACAATACAAATATTTTTTTCCTACTACTAGGATTCTTATTTACTTGTTGTATTTTTTTTTGTTTATTTTTAGTTTCCATTAAGATACTTCCGTTCCCCACTTTCCGCCGACTGGTGGCATTGCGTGTTAAGTGGTGTAACTTAACGCTGCGCTTTATCTCGCTGTCAGAGCGAGAAAATAAAAAAAATAACTTAACTTAGCTTCACGCTATATCCCTAGCGGGGTAGTCACAGAGCAGGGAGCGCCAAACACTACGGTCTCTACATCATCAATCTCTTCATACATTTCCTCCGGGGGTTCCTCATGCTTTTCACGTGACCTTCCTCCAGTATCTTTTTCGATCAGCTAAGCGGACTTCGCATATCCTATGAATAGATCACATCTCCACGGCATTCATCTTCTGTAATACCCATGTTTCCCTGCCGTATAACAGCGTCGGTACCAGCACTGCATTGTGTAGGGCCAAACGTACAGCTGTGCTGACTGAAACCAATGAAGATAAGGCAATGGAGTTTCAGGGTAATCCATTAACCATGAAACTCCATATCATAATATAAATAACTTCATTGGATTGGAGGGATTAATATCCATCTCTACTGAACATACTTCCTAAATATACCACTTCACTCACTTGTTCTAATTTTTTACCTTTTTTTAAAATTATATTAATAATTTTATTTCATTTATTAATAATTATACATTAAGATTTAATTCAATGAAAAAAAAAACATATCAAATAAAATAAAGCGGAGAATGGAGTATTTGAAATTAGGTTCTTTTCTCTTACTCTGCCATATACGGGTTAAAGCGAGAAACGGATTATAAAATAACTCGGTCTAAACCCTTAAGGCTCTATTTACTTAACACAAAAAAGGGCCTAAAGCCTCTTTTGGGGAGTGACAGAAAATAGCACTTCACGTTAAAATAACATTACTTAAATTAAATATTTTCACAGAATCAAGAATTTTAGTAAGTATCAAACCCAGATTTAAATATCAAAGGCTAAATTAGTAAAAGCCAACCTAATTTAATTTGTAAATTTTTAAATTAATGTAAGCCTTTTCGAGAACGTTTGAAAGTGATATAAGCTAACTACCTAGTAAAAAAATATGGTTGTGCTACGTTATGATTGTATGCAGGTTCGATTATCACTTAGGGTTTTTTTTTATTTATCCGAGCTTCACATTTTATGTAACTTATAGCAGAGTATCTAAGAAAGCCTGGTTGTGTCAAGTGGCAAAAGTCACCGCCGTCCTCTGTCGCACGAAAAAATAACACATTTTCTTGAATAGAAATTGAATCCACAACCAATTCTCTTACAGTGAGACTTTGTTCTACTATGTCTGAACGGCATTTCAATTTAAACATTCTGACGAAAAGTTTTAATTGGGACAGAGTGCCTTACCACTAGGTTCTCAGGTTTTATCTGCCCATCATGCTAAGTGTGGTACATTACGAAGCTGAATTAATAACTTATTATATGTGGAAATAATCTGGTAATTTAGATAATTTATTTATCGAAGATTAAATTGAAATGTATATATGAAATTTACTTAGCATAGTAATGTATGATAACCTCTTAACCAATGGTAAAATACTATATATACATATAAAAACCTAAGACAGATTTTTTCAGAACACTCAGAATATATGATGATAATATTTATAATATATGTTATTACAGCATATTTATAGCCATAATAATAAAATAAAACCCACAGAATCTATTCACTAAAGTAATATATCTCTAACCCACGAAAATATTCTACGCCTTGTTAGTCTTTATGAAAAATAGAAGTACAACTACAAAGGATTCCACGCCACAAGCTTATAGCGATTTATATTAAGCTTTATGTTCTTGCATTTCTTCACTGTTTATGTACTATTTGCAAATGAAAAGACTTATGTAATTTTCTCACAGTTACTCAGTCTAAGTAGATTTTTGATCTTGGTTATGCCATTTTAATTTGGTTCATTTCTGAGTTCACAAGTGAATTCACAAGTGCTATAGCACTTGGTGTTATATCAATTGTAGAATGTGGTTTTCTAGTAATCTGCTTGCTTAAGTTCTTCGCCCGCATGATTAAGTTCTTTGGTCACATCTCCAGAAAAGGAAACGACTCCATAGAGCGGCTTGTGGTGCAAGGCAGAGTAGATGGTACCAGACCAGGAGGTAGATCACCCGTGCGATGGACTGACCAAGTAAAATCAGCTGTAGGCGGTGAATTGCATGAGTGCACTAGAATAGCGACCAACAGAAAAAAATGGCGTGAAACTGTGGCAAGAATAACGAAAGCCAAAAACGGGACTACATGCCACGACTGCTTTGTCAAGAGCGTAACGACTGAGAAGAAGAAGTAATCTGTAATGAGTTCCTCTATTCAGTTTTTGACTTCATTATCAGACCATCACTATGCCATGTACCACCAGATATTATATTGTCGCCTAAGCTACGCATAACTATAAGCCACGTTCATTTAATATATTTTACAAGCCATCTTTGTCAATAAGTTGATGATTGATATTTGAAATAAAAATTTATATGATTTAGTGTAATGCGATACTAAAAATAAAAAAATATAAAAAATCCCAATTTTTATATAGACTATTTCAAAAAAATAATGCACTAACAAAAACAGATTATATATTAATAAAAAAAATAGTTATCCATTTAGCCTATTATCGAAATCACTTATACAATCTAAAATAGTCAAATCTCTTATGCCTTGACACTCTACCTTATATGTGGGCGTCGTATCAATCATTCTTGCAGGTGACAATACCGACAAAGGATCCACATAGGCACCGAAATTGTCAATTGGGGCACTGTCATTTTCGTAAGAATTTTTTTCTCTCTCCATATAATCAATTACATTGAAGATCTTATTAGATTTTGTCGTCGAATTTTTTGATGTATGTATGTGGTAAGGTGTTAGTATCCTGACTTATTGATATTGGATATTAATCATTTTTGAGAGCTTTTTTGAAGTGAAAAGTTATCGTTATTATAGATATTTTCTAATAAGACTCTCTTTCTGTACGGAGAATTAAGGGGGAATTATAGGACAAAACGTGGCTACATAGAGATAAAATTGTTTAGCTGGTGTTTTTGATTTATATTAGTCACTAAAATAGAGACCAGTCGTGGCGTAGCAGCATAAGCGTGTGACTGTAAACGCGACAGGTACGATCTCCATTTAAGAAAAATAAATATTAGTAATTCATAATGAATTTACAACAAACTTAAAATAAAGGGAAGTTATCAAAATTTCATGTTTGTTCAGCTTATTTGGTAGAATTCAAAATTTCTACGAAATGAGATAGTACCTACACGTAAAATATACTATGTGTTTACACATATGTCTAATGTTTTTTTAGGATGAATCTAGTTTTAACAGAAAATTTAATTTAATAGTAATTCGAAAGTTTAGTTAGAACTGTTATACCCTAATCAGAACATAATGTTACTAAGCAACTTTTAGAGGCCAGTCGTGGCGCAAAGGTACATGCGATTGCGCGACATGTTGTGAGTTTGATCCCCTCTCGAGGAAATGAAATATTTGATATTTTCATTTCCTTGTTCGTAACGAGGAAAATATGGCGTTGATTTCCGCCACTTAACACGCAATCCCTGCAGAATTCGATGGAAAGTGTGGAACGGAAGGATCTTAATGAGAACCGAGTGTCTTGAAATTAGGTTACCAGGTTCCTTCACCCATCAGCCTAACTGCCCGCTACGTACGGGGTAAAGCGTGAATCAAAAAAATATACGTAATAATAACTACAAAACTCTTTTTAATAATTAAAAACACGTTTCACACTGTCAGTATCAATCTGTCAATTTTAAGTAAATTGTATACGATGTAAGTTTTAAAACGCCAAAAAAAAAATACTATTGAAAATGCATAAAAATAAGCAATTTTACAAGAAAAATTAATGAGACGCGGCAATGGGGCTGACGGGGAGCAAAGTTATGATCGCCCGTCGGAAAATCGATGAAGCAACAAGTAACTCCAGGTATATATGTATTTTTGTTATATTTGTGTAATAATATTTATGGTAGAGAAAATAGTGATTTAAAACTCTGATCATTTCAGCTAACCTGCGGAACTTAACGCAGCATTTTTCTTTCCAATGCATATATATTTTTTGTTAAATAGAAACGTTCGTTTTGTTAAATAGAAAAGAATTTAACTGTTTTCGTTTGCGTTACAATGGAGTTATTATTTTGAGTGTATTTGATAATATTTATCCACATTACATTTTCTATATAATCAATAATTATTATCTATAAATCAAATTTTATAAATCAAATTTAGGAAAGAAAAGTTCAACTCCTTATCCTTTTTCTTTCCTCATAAGATTTCCTATTTGTTTTTAATGGCGGAACTTAACGCCGTACTTTTTCTTTCTAAAGCGCAGAAATGCAACAGACCATTCCTTTGAAGCAGAATCTTTATATTTTAAGTAGTCTTTGTTGATTTTATATACAATAATTTTATTTTTATTTTGCAGCTTGTCCAATCTTCGATATGTGATCAATACAGATAAGTCCAAGTGGAAAGTTTTCAGAAAACGAGAGTAAGTTACTTTTTTTCACGTGATATATTATAGTATTCGATAAATAGATTATATAACACAATAATATTTTTACAAATCAAACTACTAGGCCAGTCGTGGCGCAGAGGCACAAAATGTGCCTGAAAATCGACTGGTTGTGGGTTCGATCCTCACTCAAGGAAATAAAATATTTATTTACATTTATATTTTCATTTCTTGGCTCTGTTGTCGAGGGGAAAGCGCGGCGTTGAGTTCCGCCTCCAGAAATTGGCGGAAAGTGGGACGCTTGTGTATTACTGTATTACAAAAGTTTGCCTTATTTAGTTAAATAATCTTAGGCTTGTTTTTTGTTCGTAAGGACCCTTTTTAAATATGTCTTGCCGCATTTTTCTTCAAGTCAAGTGTTTTGACTAAATAATTTTAAATTATACGTGTGTAAAATTAACATTTTTCACACACACAAAATCTTTGATTATTTGATCCGAAATTTTGCGAAAATAGCTAAGAGTGTAGTGATATTTTTTTCTTGACATTTGCAAAAAAATTATCACCAACATAATGGCTTGGGATTCGAATCTAGAATCACATCCAAACTAATACATTCCAACTACGCCACGGCGGAGCTTTTTTTGGAGCTTTTTTCTTGTTTTATATATAGCTATATATATACATACCTATATGAAAATCCATCTAAATTGACAACTCCCTCCACTGTTAATACCACAAAAACTATTAGACTACGAGACAGATGTGTTTTACGAGGACTAACACAAAGTTATCTCTAATAACAGACGACATATTGCATACCCAAGTTCAATACAGTAGAATATTCTAGTAATTTCTAGTATTTTCTAGAAATATAATAATATAGTATGTTTAATCTATATATTTGTACATAGAAATAAAATGAGTTGTCTGTCTGTGGTTATCTACAAAATAATTTTGGTTTTTCAAGTGCGTACAGTACGTGATAGTTTACACGATCAAACGATGTTAAGATTTTTATATATTTGTTTGTCTGGACTAATCTCCAGACAACCTGAACCCAATTTTATGAGGTTTTCATTAGAAGATAGAGGAGAATATGGAGCAATATGCTTATTATACCTGAATTCCAACGGTATTGGGACTTACGCGTAAAAACCGTAAAACGAGGACGAAACGGGTGGATCGCTAGTATAAAATATAACAACGCTATATCCAATTAATTAACAACACGCTTATAATGCTCGAGTATTGAAGGAAAAATATCAGAATTTTTCTTTGTATAGGTTTTTTTCTGGAAACATTGTGTGTTGGGTATTAAATCTCGATATTATGGTTTAATTTTTCTGAGAAAATGTTATTTTTAATATAGATAATATTATTATCTGATATTGATCTGATCTGATATAAAAATCTGATTGTAATTACGATGGTAGTAAGTTCCATTTTTTCTCGAGGGAGTGAAATATTTCACTTTCCCGCTCTAGACGAAGCGCGGCGTTGAGTTTCACCATTTAATACGTACATGCTGTCTCGAGTTCATTCGGAATGCGGTTAATGGAGTGCCGTGGCACTAAGCTCCCTCTGCCCATCTGCTATATACGGTTTACATCGTGAAGCTAAAAGAATAAATAAATAAATCAGCTTCACGCCCGCACACAGCAGAGTAGGCAGAGGGCACCTATTGTTAGAAACACCGTTCCCCACTTTCCGCCGAGTTCAGGAGGCATTGTGTGTCGAGTGGAGGAACTTAACGCCGCGCTTTGCCTCGACACCAGAGCGAAGAAATGAAAATAGAAATGTAAGTAAGTATTTTATCTCCTCGAGTGGTGATCGAACCCACAGCCATTCGATTTTACAGTCACACTCTATGCCCCTGCACCACGACTGGCCTCACTATATATTATAAACAAATTATAAAAAATCTTTACATAAATTGTATGATATTGTTATTCTATTTTTTTTCATTCTATAGTTTTTGTGTAAAAGTTGAACAAACATCTATCCTCACAAACTTTCACATTTATAACATCAGTAGGATTTAAAAACGTATAAAATTCAAAGTAGGACTGGAACCCGCGCCTTTTGGAAGCCGTCCAAGCGCTCGTCGCCAATTAACCCATGCGGTTTTTATCTTGGCTGCTTCGAAATTCTTATACGCTAGCAATAACGCGGCTTTGAGTCCTTCTAAATAATATTTATAATAATATTTATTATTTATATACTTTTCTAATTTATATTCAGCAGAAAGTGGGGAACGGAGTGTCTTAACACTAGGTTCCCTCTGCCTACCCTGCTGTGTGCGGGATACAGCGTGAAGCTAATTTATTTTTTATTTATATACTTTTCTAAATATTATTTTTGGTAAGTTTATAGGTTTGTAGTTCATGATTCGATTCTGAATCATATTTTTAATGGCTTTTCACTATTTCTCGCTTATTGCAGAGTAAGTAGAGTAGTGTTAAGACACTCCTCGCCTGCGCAATTTCAAAATTACGAAACTTCTCTTTTCTCATTCGGATGAATGAATTATGTTTTTTCCCTAGCTCTGGTAGCAGGACAAAGCTAACGGTGAATTTTACTACACAATTGAACCCACAACCGTCGCTAGAAGCCACAAATTTTTAAATAATAGATACTTTTACCAATCATAGTAAAAGAAAAATTAAAATATACTACTCGACGTCGGTCTAGTCAAATTCCTTCCAAATTTCAAATATTATACATAGTAATGATAACTTTAAAATGCACAGCAAAGTGCCTAAGAGCCCTCATATGTACCGCGAAATTGAGTGCGACGCGTAATGCAGATATAAAACTGCAACTTGTTTTTGAAGACACAGGTTTACGAAAATATGGCTTGACTTAGAATATTTGGATATAAGGTTATTTTCTTAGAATATTTGCTTGGGAACGGAGTGTCTTAACATGCTAGGTTCGGTCTGCCTTCTCAGCTATATGCGGGATACAGCGTGAAGCTTACTTATAATGTTGTATACGTTTTTTATACGTATTTGTCACACTTAAAAGAAATAAACGCTAAGTTCTTTAATTTTCACGATTATTACACATTTAAAATTAAACTACTTTAAACGGATTAATCGCGTATATTTAAGACTAGCGGCTCGCCCACGGCTTCGCCCGCTTAAAATACATGATTACTGATTTAATAAGCACAATCGATTGACAACTATAATGAGTTCTAATATGATTTTTTTTACGACATTATCGTCAAAGAATTTTTGATTGTTTTAAATAAAAAACTACGACCATTGTTGATATTTGATATTTATAAAATATACATAAAGCTAATTATGTATTACACGTATATATTTTTGTAACTTTTTGTTCTTTT